>JAQGAA010001582.1:0-15132 GCA_034696425.1 Isotoma viridis | reverse complement strand
TTGAGACAGTCACACCTTTTAATTAGTCATCAAGTATCTTCAGGGATAACGTATACGGAAATCGTATAGGTAAAATGATTATAGGAAGCTTCACTGACGCGACTGAAATGCATTGATTTTACAATGCAAACTAAAAAATTTATATTTCTTTAAATCAAGGCAAATTCAATAGTTTTGTTTGCAAATGTGGTTTTCAAAAGAATTTATTCATGTTTGCTTCTAACGAGGAAAAATTGTTTCATTGTATTTAATTAAACAATGAAACAAAACAATTAAATACAATATTAAATTGTACTTACTTTACTAATTGAGTTGTATTATTACCATTTCATAAATATACTTGTAGTAAAATATTTGCAATAATCTTAACTAGATGTCTAACTGTTTTAGCACATTAAAATTAGGCTGTTAATGAAAGCCGTAAAATTAGTCATTAATTTTTTCGGTGAAGCTCCAGTATTATTAAATTAATTGTTATCTAACTATAATCAACAATTTCAGGATGACAATAAGCGGATGTTCTAAAGGAAGAGTAGCTGGATCACTACTTCACAACAACTTGGATGAAGCGAAAGCTCCTGCATTTGCAGATTATGCAACAGAAGTTATTAAACACTTCCATGAAAATTGGAACATTACTTTCACAACCTATGACCCTTTCAATGAACCTTATGGTCTTGATGGAATCGGCGGATGGTTTGGTCCGGAATCATCTCAAGAGGGGTGTAACATGGCCCGACCTGTAATGGCTGAAGTTATCCGCAGTTTGAATGACGCATTAATAAGGAAAAGCATGACATATGTCACAATCACTGCGGCGGATGAGACGCAAATAAACACTGCGGTTGATACACATGAATACTTC
This sequence comes from Isotoma viridis, assembly GCA_034696425.1. Lineage (NCBI taxonomy): Eukaryota > Metazoa > Arthropoda > Collembola > Entomobryomorpha > Isotomidae > Isotoma > Isotoma viridis. Next base: position 14,267 of record JAQGAA010001582.1, on the reverse strand, counting down.
ATTGAACAAGGTCTTTCTGAAATGATATCTAAGGTTAATGTACATGGGTACTGGGACGATTCGGAGTTGATAAGAAATCGACGGGATCTTTTGTCCATTATGACTACCAAACAGGGTCAAAAGCTTTGGATGGACGAGATGTAAATTAAACATAGTTTCTTTTTCCATTTTATGATATTTGACCGGTAGTAGTCTAACATGGTTTTATTAATAAAGGGGATGGGGCGAAACTCCTCTTGATGATATGGTCCAAGGGATTTCTATTGCTGATAGAATTGTTTTAGATGTCCGAAAAATGCTCCCATCCGCATGGGGTATTTACAGAATATTTTAAGAAAGTGTTTTTGATTTTTTTATAAAATTTTGAACAAGTTTTTTATTTTAAAAAATTCGGCTTTATTGTCTAGTTTATTGGCAAGCTATGGAGGATGTTGGAGCATGGGGTCTTCTTAATGTACCTTATAATGAAACTGAGACTAAAAATGTTCAATACAATTCCGGATATTATTCAATGATGCAATTTAGTAAATTCATTAAACAAGGTACATCGTCCTTTCCTGTTTGAGTGTATATAAGGTCAAGGTTTATAAAATAAATGTGTGATTGATGCACGGATGCGATATTGATTGATGTGTTTTTGACAAAAGCTTAAATTGTATTTTAATTCTAATGTAATCTTTATTATTTCTACTCTCTTCCATAGGATACAAAATTATTCACATCAGTGATGAAAATGCTTTAGCTGCATTTGACGAAGCAACTAAAACACTGGTAAATAAAATACAGTAATGAATTGATCTTATCACTAAAAATTAACATTCAGAAATAGAAATAACTTCATATTGCCTCATCCAACTAGATAAAAACTTTACATTTAAATAAAACGAATGTTTTAAAAAGCAAAATAAATAAATAATATCATATCAAAATCTAATCATCTTTCAATTCACTTCCAGGTTATAGTAGTAGTCAACTCAGACCCAACTCAACCCAGTCTCAGAAACTACGATCTACGAGCCTTATCTTCATTTAAATCAATTACAATAACTCGTACATCAAGTTCCGAGCAAAACGCTCAGATTTCATCAACCCCAGTGACCCCTGATAACCAAAATCTACTCAAGAATTACTCTCTAAGAGTTGAACCTGAATCTATTACTACTATACTCTTATCAGAAATTACCTTCGAACCTTCAGCTCAAAAGAATTTAATTATAAACGGAGATTTTGAAAGTGAAGTCCCTTCTGAAGAAATGTCCATCTGGGTTGGTGACGTGGGTACAGGAATAAATTCAACTTTCCCTTGGAGAGGAAACAAAAGCGGATCTTTAAATCTGACTACCAACTCAGAAAGTCGGCTTAGTCAATCTCTAATTCTGAATTCTGAAAGCAATCATACTAAATATCAACTTTACCTTACTGCATGGTGCTATTCGACGAATAGTGCAAAAATTATAGTAGAAATTTATGGGCAAAAAGTCGTGGAAAGGAGTTTATTATCTAAGAATGAATATCACATGATGAGTGTATCTTTTACAGCTAAAAAGGGTGACAATATCACAGTTAGCTTTGCATCATCATCAAAAGGTATCAGTTATGTTGATAATGTTGTTCTACATGCAATTGAAATTGAGGACGAACTTGATGATGGTGATTCAGGAGTTGGAATTAATTTAGTTTCGAAATTAATGTTTATTACTTGTGCTTGGGTAATAATGATGTTTTTATAATGTGACACATGTCAATTTTATCTTTATTCTGTAAAACGATAATTGATACACATTCTTGATATTGAAATTTAAAAAATGTTCCCCGGAGGATACAATTCTAATTTTTAAATGATTATTCATTTGTTTCATTACATTGCTATTACTCATTTGGAGACACGACATGCATAATCCAATCTACCAAGCAAGCAACTTTAAATCCCAAATTTTTATGAAAAATCAATGAAGCTGTATTCTCCATTTCTACCGATGATGAAGGAATCATTCCATTTTCGAAAAGTCTTTGACATGCGAAATCTACACATAATTTTGCATAACCTTTTCCCCTATGTTGGTCCAGAGTGTATAGCATGCTTATTAATCCATATCCATGAACAGTGACACCACTTACGGGTTCTGAGTTTGATAAATAGACACCTCCAGATTCATTCTTTGATATAATTCTTTGAACAACTTTGGCTGTATCTTCTTTAAACTTTGATCCATATTTCCATGTTTCAGTTATAAATTTAACTCCATGAATTTCATCTAATTGTTTAACTAAGGTTGATTTCTCTTTTAATCTGGAATTTTTAAACAAAACGAGTAATTAAAGAAGTTTGCGTGTGGTAAATATTTCTTTTTTTTTAAATTCAGAATATGTTTTGTTGTGTTATGTAGTTTCTAATCTAGATGAAAATTTATGTATTTGGAAATTTTAAACATTTCAATTAAAAAAATTAAATTAAGCAATTTGAAAATTTTAAATTAAAAAAATTTAAATTAGAAAATTTTGAAAATTTACTTGAAGATCACATTTTTTTGTTATAAAAATCCTAAAACTATACTTTGATGTATATGCACTCCAAACTTGAATTGTTCATAATTTAAAAAAAAAATTATGAGAAAGAAAAATTGAGTGGTTTTACGTTACTGTTATATAATGCATTGAAATGTGGTGTACCTCTTATCAATCGCAAAAGAATCTTCAAGTTCCATATGAAACAACATATCAGGATTTATCTGAATAACATTTCCCTTTCGATTCACACTGACTTCATAAATAATTCTAGATATCCATTTTTCTAATGCCACAAACCAATACTTTTCACTCCAGTTGATAAAACCAGATGCAGAAAAGGCATCAATAGCATCTGGTATTGAAATTGTATTTGTCTTTTCATCTGCCGATATCATTATAGTCAATCCATAGTTCTAGAAAAATGTTTAAAAAAATTAAAATTCTGAAGCCAATATTACAATATTTTTAAAATAAAAACTTCAAATTAAAACTTCCTCAACTCATACCTCTGTGTAATGTGTTACCACAATCCAAGTGCTTTCATTAATCATTTCACCAAGAGTGTAAATGGTTGTTTGGTCAGGAAATCTTGATTGCATTTTAGCTGCATTATAAATCTGAATTTGTTAAAAGCAAAAAAAAATATTTTAAAAAATAATTGAAATTTTAAGATTTTATTTTGACCATTTTCTTAAAACTTACAAAGCAAGATTTTGGTAGTCTCCTCTCTAGAACAGAAACAACTTTAGATTTGCTTTTTTGTTCTTGAATCAGAACGAATGATGATAAGTTTTTACTTTGTTTTAAACCGTTAGAGGACTGCATTTTGTTTTTGATTCAATATTCAATTGTTTTCTTGTGTAATTTTTAATTTTCTTTCTTTTCTTTTCTTATATAAAATTTATAGACTAAATAATTAATGAATTATGATGAAATTGTGATTGAATTAGTTGAAACTCTATTTTACTCCTATGTAACTTAAATGTTTCGTTATTCAAAAAATCGTTCAAAACTTTCTTGCAGTTTTGGGTTACGTTCCCCAAATAAATGTCCAGATAAATAACTGTACTGTTTCTTTCAATAAAATTTGAATATAGATAGTTAGATAAATTCTAAACACTTGTTATTAACCACGAGTAAGATTAACCTTGAAAGATGACTTAAATATGGTTGCATATTGAGTATGGCCGTATGGGCTTCATTCTGAATATCTGAATTACATTTGCAAATGCAGTAACAGTTTGCATTACAAATTAAGCTTACATGTATCGAACACCTTAATTAGTATTAAATCGGCTAACCTTAACATTGGAGAATTGTGCTTAGCTCTCATCATATATTTAAACATGATTAGGTACTTGTACAGTATATAGTTCGGTGCTCAGAACCTTGAACTCTTTTTTAAATTCCATCATAATAACGGTTTCTTGGAAGGGAAAAAATGTGTTTTTTAGAATTACTCTGTCATGTTCATCCACTTCAATCTTCTTATCAGGCTTATATGTTAATGAATATGACAAAGTTAAAAACAATCGGGCATAAGACAGATGTCATGCAGAGTTCAATTAAAGCTAAAGCTATTAAAAAGTCGGCTGGAACTTCAATCACATTTGGCCTTGACTTACAATTGCGACAAAATAAATTACATGCATTAATTTGCTACAGAACACATTTCATCCTTAATCACCATAAAAGTCGAAATATATTTGATAGCTTATTGACTTCAAGATGTTTTAGTGTGATTCTTTCAACTGTTTAGTTTAGGCTAATTCAGTATTTCACTATAAATTTGACTATGCGATTGTCAGTTTAGAATGTACGAATTGATGACGCATGAGAGAGTATGTTATGAACGGATGGAGAATTCGGAATGTTAAAGATATTGACTTAGGTACCAAAAAACCCATAGTACAACAGAATTCTTCATTGAGAAATGTAAATGTATTTTGGTAAAAGATCATTTCATCACGTTGGATTGGACCGACTTTAACAATTCCGAGTCAGTGTCAAATTATGACATTTGAATCCTTGAACTTGAAATAAACCATTCAACTACTCCTCAATTATATACACTTCAAGTTCTACTATTTTTATTTTAGTCAGGGTGGAAGTAACCAACTCCTTCACACACTGATTCGCATTCGTTGATTCATGAATACTTTAATCAATCTTTAATACTAAAATATCTTAACAAATTTCAAGTTCAATCTTTATGACATGATGACACAAGGAAATCAGTTTGTGTACCAATTAAGTTTTTGCTCATGTTTCAGGCTTTGACTGAATAATCTCTGTAATTGCATCAACAGTTTAGTAAATTAGTAACGAAATTTAAATTACGATTGAAAATTTAAATTTTAAGATTCTTTCCAAATTTAACTCTACAAACTCTGTTAGATAACATTGAACACCACAATGGAGCTTTGGCCCATCGGAATATTACTTGATAGAACATTTAGATAATGCACTGCTGGAATATTTACAGACTCTTTAAAACTCAATCTTCGCTATTGAACAAAATATCGTTTCAGATTTTTATTTATCATGTAACATTACAAATCATAACTTACATCCTGACACTTCGAAATTTCCTAATTTTCTAGAAAAGTCACTCCGTACGTCATTACTTCTCTAACAAAACCCTTAATCTGCAATAATAAAAATATTCAGACCAAAAATAGCATCAGTAAACCATCTAAAAAAAATTACCCAGTCATTCGCATTACATATGAATGAATATTCATAATCATATTTACTCTACTACTTCTCAGCCCATAATAAATAAAAACATTATCCAAAATCTACTCACAACCACCGACCACACGCTTCACCACATAATGCAACAATGAATACTAAAAACAAAGACTTGTTTAAGAATAAAAAAAAACTTGCTAACATTAGAGTTGTTGAATTCTCTGGTATATTAAAATTCAAGTGAAGTTAACACCTGTCAATCAAATACTTCTCCTGGGGAAAGTTTCTCTTCTCTTGAGAAGTCTCTCAAAAATCTAAAGCCATTTATCTACCCACTTACGTCTGCCACAAAAATTCTTAGATAATATTAAAACCCGAAGGTTTTGTTTGGTTGTGGTTCAGAAAGGGATGTTAATTTGTTGACAGGAAGCGTTAACCACTAAATAGGCTCATTTGCAATCATAAGCGTTCCGTACCCGTTAATTACTCCACACGAACTTCTCAATTATGTTAAACTTCAAAATTTTCAATTTAAAAAAATCCACCCTAACAATTTTGAACCATATTGATAATTTACGCTTTAATTTTTATGTATGTTTTTTTACTCTTAAATTTGTAACAATTATCTAAAAACGCCTGCAACATACCCTCCATACCACAGGGTAAATGCACACAAAATCCAAAATAGTGAAAGTCTGCTTTCACTTCTTTGTACTCAAATCTCGTTTAATTTAGCATAAAACCGCTTTTAGCCAAAATACCTGGACAGTTGTAGCTCGGTATGAATCAAAAGCAAAAAATAAACAATCGTCTAAGCATCTTAAAATGACGACAGATGATTCAAAAGCTGATTCAAAAACAATTACATTTTAAATTAAACTCTTGAATATTAATAGCCATTGAACAGTCAACATTTACTAGCTATATAGATCAAATACCCTATTCGTTTTAGTTTCCTAAAACTAAAGCTTTTAGTCCACTATACCAAGTTTCAACTATATTTATGCATATTTTATTCATTTGCATCACATCTTGCTTGATCTCATCACTTTCAACTTTGACATGATCATGCTTGGAAAGTCAAAGCCTGATGATGATGGCATAATATACTTTTATTAAAGCTGGTTCATGTTTAAAGAGAGAAGTGAGTTATCTTATTGCATTATACCTACACAAAAACCCTATAGCGTCGAATTCTTTTCCATATTTTGAAGCCACGTCATAACCCTTCCATAAAAAGAAATGAAATGTAATCTCAAGAGATTTCTGAAATTTGTATAAAAATCTAAAGCAACAGGAGTCATGGGTCATTCTTATTTTGGAAATCGGGCATTTAGTTCCCAAAACAAGAGAGCGTTCTTATTCATTCATAAAACCTTTTCACATAGGATTTTATAGTTCTTTTGAGAGATCCCAACTTTCCCAAAAATTCGTACTATGTCGAAATTCACCATCATCCTTTCCTTTGTGATAGTCTACGTCTGTTGCATAGCCATAGGGTTAGGTGATCCTTCATCAGGCATCAGTCCTGGGGGGAGTAATGGCTTGTCATCAGGGGGAGTTTCGCCTAAAAATGTCCGAATTCTTAGTCCTGCTGCTAGCCGGTTATATCGACTTTTAAAGAAAGGGGTAAGTTGGTACTTTGGGTTTTTGAAGTGAAAAAACTTTTGTAAAAAGTTTGGAATTCTTTAACCAATAATTTTTCTATTGTTTTTGTAGCTAAATGGAGATGAAGATGATCTTTTTACTGAAGATGAAAACTACTTCAAGAAGCGTCAATACGATGACTATGGTCACATGAGGTTTGGGAAACGAAATCAACCCGTAAAGGACTTTGATGACTATGGCCATATGCGCTTTGGAAAGTAGATGCAATCTGAATGGAAAAAAAATCGGGAAAATTAACAAGATTTCTATTCTGATTAAATTTATTCCCACTGAGTATCAACTTTCTCCAATGATTATATTAATGAAAAAATTATAAAGAACATTATTTGTTAAAAAACTAAAATAAAAATTCTCATCCATATGCTACAGCATTATCATTAAAAACTTTAAATATTCATAAAAATAATTTACATTCACTACGTATTTGCTGCTAATTATTGCATTTTTACTGTAAACTTCTTCTAGAGTAAGAAATTCCATCAAAATATAGAAAAATTTAATATAATACAGTGTTCAATATATTTACTAAACCATGAACCATAATCTTTCCCGTTTCAGCCGTAGGCGTAGCTTTTAACATTCATTTAAAAATTGATTAATAATGTTTATTAAATTAAAGAATAAGTCTAATAAAAGGTTTATTATGGAACTCAAATCATTTTATGTAATTCATGTAATTTGTTGACGATTGCCAGTTTTTGATCATTGATTTCGATTTGAAGAAAAATCACTTACTGGATTCTTGAACAAAATCAGAAATTTTGGAAACATCTTTTTTCATCTAAAGATTCACATAGCAACTTTCATGGAGTCGAAACTATCCGTTATATTTGTAGCAGTCGAGGTAGAATAGACATAAATTCAAAGCAAGTGTCATACTTGCTCATTTTGAGCATTGAATTGAGAACCTTTGACTATATACTACAGAATAAGCATCATTATAAAATCCAATTAAAATGGCATCAGCCTCCACATTAAAAATTTTGGGCCTTACAGCAATATGGTTGACATCTGTAATCCACGTAACGGATGGTGTCGACTGTTCCGTTCAAGACGACAATTCCGGCCAATCAATATGTGGCCAGGTAAATTATAGTTATATAATCAAACTTCTCATATTCTCGTAAATAAATAGCTTTCATTATGAATATCCACAATTGATATCATTTCTATAAAAGGTAGCACAATCCGATCAAGACTTAGAAGATCTAAGAGAAGCATTGATTCACAACCAATTTGGAGCTTTAAATGCAAGATCTTTATTCGATTTGCACCCAGCTAGACCTAAAATCCTCAAAGCTGTTGAAAGATACGACGAGCCACCTATTCCAATCCCTATAGGACCATCCCTTTTCTTCTGCACACTCATATTTGTAGCCCTGGCTTGGTTTATAAAGTACTGTCTGTGGAAGGCTCTAAACAAAGTCGCGAATGACATTGAACTTTTTCCAGAAACAAGTAAGTTTCCTCCTATTCAACTATACAGTCTACAACAATCCAAAAGAGAGGCAAGACTTCGTCGACAAGCTAGAAATACGTGGGCATGGATGGCAACCAATTACATTCTAATGCCAAACGACCCTAGAGTCAATACAAATATTTTGAAAACAAGTTGGTCAGATTTTGACCTTCCTAAAGATGTATGGCCTGTTGTTAGAGCTGTAATGAAAGTAAATGCTTGGTATTTACGAGCCCAGAACCGAGTTTCACAAGGCCAACCTTTACCAAAGCCTATGGCTAAAATCGCGTCACAGGCTTTGCAAGCGCAGCGTGGATTTGTGCCTCCGAAGCAGAATGTGGAACTTAGTCCAGAAGTTAAAGCTTTGAATGAACGATTAGCAAAACTTCGTGAAAATATAGAAATGATGAACGAAATAGTGGAGGATGATGAGGAAACGGAAAGTATGTGATGAGCCTTTAAAGCTTTGCTTCTTCTTCCTAAAATTAGCATTTAATAATAAAATTTACTATTAATTTATTTCAAGTAATTCCCGACCCCGTTGTCGGCAAAACTTCAAAACTCCAAAAACACCTTTCGCATATGTCAAAAGGAAAAATTACAGAAGAACCACCATTGAAACCAGAAGTAAAAGCTAAAGATGCAATTCTTGAGTCTGCAAAGCCAGTAGTAAGTGAAAATATTGAGGTGACTTATCCAGCTGAAGAAATAATTTCAACGACTTATGAGACTATCTCTATTAAGAAGAAGAAAAAGAAGGGAGCCCCGCAGAAGAAATAATGTGCAATTATTAATAAATACAAAAGTCATGTGAGAGTAACTTAATTTTAAAAGCATCATATAATAAAAAAAAATGAAAGGTTTCACTAGATAGTTTTAAACCAGGGTAGAAGACGATTATTAGACAAAAAACTTATATAAAAAATTCAATTATTTTTGTCTGGTTCGAAGAAATACCATTTGATCCTCGAAATTTTAAAAATCAAAGTAGTATTTCTTGGAATTCTTCCAGTATCACAACAAACGAGATGCAGGATGCATTCCTACTTATTTGTGTAACTTAAGCCTCTAACTTGTTAGTTAAATAACCTAATTCTCATCCTAAAACTAGAAAAAATGTCAAGGCATTTCTCAATCTTGCAGAAATTATGCCCATTCATATTCCAAAGTAACAAGAATACAACACCAGCATAACATATCATGTTGAGTTTCATTATCATAAAAATGTAATAACCATTTAATCAACAAGTAAAACAAAGAGTTATAATAATGTGCAAGTTATTTTTAATCATTACACAACTACAATAATAATATTTTATGCATATTGGTATCTTTTGGAAATAAACCACCCAACGACAAGACGATTGAATTATCGTATATTTTTATATAAATACTAAATACATGGTGTTTTTAACTCATCTTAGGTGTCTGAAATACGATATCGTTGTTACAAGAGAAATGGGAGTCGAGTTTGAATTGACTTACTTAGCACAATTATACAATGGTTTTTCGTCATCATTTAAATTCCTTTGTTATTATTATAAAAATTAAAGATGTGGATTATTTACAAAGGTTTCTAATAAATAAAAATTTGTCTAATGATATATAATTAAATCTATAGGCATAGAAAAGTACTGATTATTGAGACGAGCTGAATTCTATTTAGTTTATCAGCGTTTTCACAAATTAGGAAACTAATATTACACATTAATTAACTCTTAACTCAAATTTTTATGCTAGTTTCCATCCATGATGATCAGACTTGAATTGAATGCGACATTGCAAATAATTTGGTTATAAGATCGTACCACAATTCATTGTACTGAAATAAAGCTAAAAAGCTATCGCGATTTTTTTTACTGTACCAATTTCAAATGTGCCATTCATGCATGGACGGATTCATGCATCTAATCAAAATACTTGAATAATCTAAAAATAATAATAGTAAATGTACAAGTTAATTAGTTATAGTATAAAACAAAGCTTTTCTAAACTACAAAAACAATCTTCCATCCCACATTTAAGAAAGTATTTTTACAATAATGTATACACATTAAATCTGTATGTCTGTATTCATCAATGTTCAAAGCTTTCAACGGTAAAAACTGAGATACACTACTTTAAACTTTGTAAAAACTACTACTTACGAAACTTACGAGATTAGAAAAGTAAATATTAAGCGCTAATATCATTTGCACTTGCACAGTCTTCCAAATATTCATCTACTTGATCAGCCCATGAATTGCTCAAAAGCTCTTGCTTAACCTTTGAAACTGTCGAATGTTGTTGTGGCTCGTTCTTTACAGTAGTGTCCATTGCATTTGCTCTTTTCGACTGCCTCTTGCCTGTGTAATCAACTCTTTCCTCTTCTTCAGAATCATCCTCATTTTCATACCCTTTAACTTCACGTTTTATTTCAGTATTACCTAGAAACTTAATTCCAGAAGTGAAAGCTGCAGCTATTGAAGACGCTGTCGAAGTCGAAACTGCAGTCGATTCTGAGTGGAATGAGTCATTAAGCTTGTCTTCAGCTTCATCTTCATCTTGAACAGAGTTAGCAGAAATTGGAAATTCACTCCAGCAATGAAGGTTTAAGCGCCACTGACGCACAAGACCGTCCCATGCTCTACGGCTGTACTTCCTTGACTTGTTTGGGGTTTTTGGATGAAATGATTCCCTTTGAGTCCTTCATTATTACAAAAGAAATAATAGGTTTAATTAATTTGGGTTAACAATATTGTTCATTTTAGTTGCAAATCAGTAAGAACTTACTTAGGTACCGCTTCGATATAGTTGTGATATTCAGCAGTATTTTTCCCATACTCAATTTGCTTCTGTCGACGAGCAAGAACAGAAGGATCAGTTTCCTGCTCATATGTCGGTTTCGAATTATGTGAGTGACCATGAGACTGATGACTGCTGCTATTACTACTATAGCTGCTGGTGCTATGATGTCTCTTGTTTCTTACAATTTCTCGGCTATCAACAGTAGTCATATCTGAACTAGGTCCTTTACTGACTTTTTCTGAGAGAGCTGACGAATCACATGCTGATCTTGGTGATCTTCCTCGTATTTCTACTTTAATGTTTTCATCTTCGTCGTCTTCGTCATCATCATCATCATCGTCTTCATCACCATCATTTTTTGTTTGTTCCATAAAACGGGATTTTTCAACCTCTTTGTTTGGGACATATCTTGTTCTTCTCCCACGACGTAACTGTTGCTCGTTTGACACTGGGACAGCTTCTAGGTTAACTTTAACATTCACTTCGTCCTCTGATGAAGAAGAATCACAGTCCTCATTCATACGACTTTTCTTAGCTTTTGTTACATCACTTTGATCTCTTGCAGCTGAAGAAGTTTTCATTGGACTCGAATTTTCGGATGAGATAGGGGCCATGATTGTGATAATACACTCTAACACCAGTAACACCTATTAAATTTTCGAAGCGAAGGAAACTACGAAACTCGATCTTCTAATGGTCTCTGAATCTGTAATTAAACCAGAAAAACAAGAAAAAGCATTAAATGACAAAACTCACAAAACCTACTTCAAAATTATGAATTATCAGCAAAAAAGTAATACTTATACATTATACTTACATAAAAATTGGTAAAAGATTACAAGTGCAGAGTTCAGTTGAATTTGACTTGTTTGAAGCGTCACGTCTTTTTCTCGAGCCTATGACCTATGTTTGGACTCTCTGTCCTTGGATGACCTTTGCACTTGCTTGCTTTGAGCTTTGCTTGTTGAAATAATTACAGAACCACCGTCAACCCTTGATTTTCTACACGTCACTCCACCACGTCCACACTCATCTGTTTTTCTTCACTTCGAACTTCCTTTTAAACTAGAATACAAAAATTAAAGTTTCGAAACGTAAGAAATTAGATGATTCATTTCATCTTTACACTGTGCACTGCACTCACTGCACACAGTGACTGTACACTACCTTCACTACACACTACCATCATGTGTCATGCATAATTACTTTAATTACTATAAATAAAACTAATTACATGATCCCTTAAAAAACCCAAAAGACATTATTATTACGCATTAACGTTGTACAAATAATAATCATTTATTCAAACTTACCTGTTGAATTTATAAAACTCACTCACAAACAACACTACCACCACCACCACACACCACCACCAATACACAATACCGTAATTCAAGCAAAATTAAATATATTTTTCAGTTTTTGCATTGAATTCAAATGAAATATTTAGATTGAGTGAACCCACAGAGACTAAAATGATGTAAAATTAAAATATTCTGAATAAATAGAAATGAAAATACTTACACACCTTGCTTCTTCCGTCCGTCAGTCCCACTCAGAGTTCTTTCTGTTCTGCTCGAAGGAAATGAAAACAAGAGAAAAATGGAGAAACCGCTCGCGCCTAAATATCCTCTCCTACTCTTTGTTCATTCTTCTACTGCGACATCAGCGTTCTTTTTTGTAATATTTAACAATAAGCCATCCAACCCAAGCCATCGAAAAATAATAATTGACAAAGATTCAATATACCGTTAAACGTAAATTAGCACCCCCTCCTATTTTAAAACACGTTTCAATAGCATTGATGAGAAGGGATATATGCATGTACTATATAAATGGTCAGCGTGCCAGCGTACCACGCTGCACGCTGACCATTTATATAGTACATATGGGATGGGATATATGGGATAAATTTCAAAAAGTTTTTAATTCTATTTTGTGGCCAGGTCATAGGTCATATAATTAAAACCCTAATGCAGATGGCTATAATGATGATGAAGCTGGAAACTTTTCAAAAATGACAAAAAACACATTTTTGGAAAAATGCTAAATAAAATATGACTTTGTTTAAAAATATGAAATAAAGATTTTTAAATTAATTTAAGTCGAATCTTTGGATATTTTCAATGTTTCGTAAAACCATCTTTAATCAATTCATTCGCTGATTATATTTAAAAAAATTTTAATACTTTTAATACATATTTCAAAAACCGAATAAAACTTTAAGACTTTAAATAAAAAAATCAATTATAAACTAGCGTTTATATAATTTTTATTTATTTAAAAAATCATTTTGAAACTCTGTGTAGTGCAATTTATTTTACATACTAGGTACCTCTAACAAAAAATGAATAAACGATAACTAAACACTGTTAAATCATAAAACTGAGGTAAAAATGAAAAAATCAATGTTTTTTTTTTACTAATTCTTCAACTCGTATCAGCATTAAAATATACAAAATAATTTTCAGCAGGTCAGAGCAAAGTTCATATTCAGACTAGACGGTAGCAATAGCATTATTACGGTTGGTTTTTATTCTGAGGATTTGCTTCTAATTATTTTGGGCAATTTAGGATAAAATCAACTTATAAAAGATTTCAATCTTCAATATGATGCGACTGACAATAAAGGAATGTTTAAAAGAACAAAGACGTTTAAAGTAGCAAAAAACCACTTTTAAAATATTTGGTTGGACTGACTGGCGACTTTAGGGCATAACCCTGGCATGACCTGACTCGTTGAATACTTGTTTTAATAGATAGTAACTACAATATTTCAATATTTAATACGTCTTCCATTTTACGGATCTTTCTTTGCGGTTTGCATTATTCATTAAATCGCGATCGATTTCCAATTCTATGTATGTGTACCTTTTTAAAAACGTACTTTATCATTAAATCGTATAAAATTCTACAGGATTTCAAAAAAACTGTTATAGGTTGTCATATTATAGCCTACAAAGTTGATATTTCGTATGAATTTCTACATCCAAAAGTTAAAAAAAATGCTTAGTGAGCAATTCATATTCAGCTTAGATTTAAGTCGTGGAGTCGGATTAACATCAGACATCAAACAAGGTTTTTTATTATCCGATATTCGAGCCAGATAAGACTGGTGAATTTGATTGACATCTCAATGTCTAGTAAACTT
>JAQGAA010001581.1:0-15136 GCA_034696425.1 Isotoma viridis | reverse complement strand
TACAGCGTATTTAGCAGTAGCCAAGTTATCCTCTTCAGACCCACTGTCTCTGATAACATCGTAATTAATAAGACCAGGCTTGATAGAATCGATAAGGTCAACAACAACTCGACCGCTGGAAATGGTTCCATCTTGGAAACTTCGAATGCTTGTTGTTTTTCCTGCACTGACTAACTTTTCATTGACCCAAAGAATGATGTCCTTTTCCAAGATAGGATCTCCACTACTGGTCAATCGAGCAAGGACAGACAAGGTGTAAGCTCTCATCAATTGCCAAATCAAGGCAAGGGTTAAAGTTGGGTTTCCTTCTGATAAGTCTTGACCAGCAATCCCGACAAGGGAGAATTTGAGCTTTTTCCCAAGTTCAACCGCATAGTTGCAGTTTTCAAGTTTTTCCATAAATTTCCTCAATTTAGAGAATTTTTTGTGAACCCTGTTCCAGTCAACAATGCCAGGTTGAATAATGTCATACAGTTGAAAAATAATGAGCCCGTCCGCAAGGTCAGAGTAGAGCCAATTAACATGAGGGGTTACTCCCATTGAATTCTATAATAAAAAATAATAATGATCAAGATATGGATGATTGATTTGAATGCTTGATCACGAACTAAAATGACTATGTCATCAATAATTCTAATCAGTTCGTAGCATCTGTTGTAAAACAAGGCCATCGATGGGTTGTTGAATAATATCAAAGAATATTATGCATGCAAAAATGTTATCATGTATTCATATTTTTATCTTAAAATATTAAATAGTAAATTGCATACCATCCAGTTTCGATAGGTTTTTTCCTCACGAGTCTCCTCAATCGTAAATTCTACCCCATCAACCGGCTTATCCAAGCCTGGGTGATTATTGAACAAGTTAGCAACGAATGCCAAGTTCAACTTGTAAATTCCCTTTACAACGTCATTAGGTGTGACAAAAGCTCTGCATCCAAGCTTATCTGCTTCTTGAAGCATAAGCTCAGCCCTTGTAAGAAGATCTTGTTGTACAAGGGCATGATTGTTAACCCCAGCATCTGCGGGTGCGATCTGGTTAATCAAATGAATGTATACTTCCGAGTCTTGAATGTCTGAATGAAGATTATGACATCTTCTTGCAACTCCAGCCTTTTCCAAGTGATAATTGATCCATCTAAGGAGCAATGTTTCAGGTGAGAGTCTCACCAAGTCTTCGATAGACTCGCCTTCTTCCAACAAATGGGCTAAGCCTGGACAGTGCTCAAGAGTAATTTGAGAAAATAGACCAATACGAATGATTTGCCAAAGTAGACCAAGAACTAAATGTGGTTTTCCTAGCATTAAGTCATTTCCGTCAATGTTGACAATATTACAACCAATAGCTTGGGCTGAGCCAAGTGCCAAAGTAAGATTTTCATGTTTTGTGTAAAGAGTTAAGTTTTTCTTGTTAATCGCCCTTTCATCAATTGTATCGGGGCAAGAGTGGTTGATAATCTTGCAGAGTAGGATACCATCCTTGACTTTGTCATAAAGGTTTTTCCCTTCTGAGTCAATTGGAAGCAAATGTTTTAGATCAGGATCATGACCCAAGTGCTCGTTAATCCAGTGGGAGAATGCCAACTGTTCTTCAATACGGACTGAATGTGTTGTTCCTTCACTGGAAGCTTCTGAGAGACCACCAATAGTTTGCAGGTTTTCTTTTTTGCTTACAACTGTCTTGAATGTTTTTGCAACATCTTTCAACTTAAGGCTTCGGCATAGGTTTTCGAATTCTTCTAGGGACAACTTGTTCCTATGGCCAGAGTCGAGTTGGTCGTATTCTTGAATTAGTTGACGGATTTGAAATCCTGGTAATTTGATACCAACACTGTCCAATGCATCCTTGAGTTCTTTAGCTTCGATGTACCCACTACCGTCGGTATCGATTGCTTTAAAAACATCTTGGATTTCTAACCTTTCTTCTTCCGTGATGGTGGGTGGGGTTGGGGAGGGAGTTCCGTTTCGGGACATTTTGATATAATTTTAAAGGTATTTGGTTTCAGGAAATATGGGGTATTGTGAACTTTTAGCTTAAATGATTGCCGATATTGACACAGGCACTCCTTTTCCAGCACAACCGAACCAAATTCCACAGACTAATAAGACCAAAAGTTAAAAAGCTTGTGAATTAGTACTTGAAATAATTAAATATGTGCTTTTGTATTTATAAGAACAAAGTAAGTTGGTTATACATTTACAATGTTATATATTGTTTGAATGAATTTAATACTTGTATCTTATCACTACTCTTGATATTTCCTTTTTTTGTGGTTTACAATTTTAACATAGTCAAGCCACAAAAGGGTGATGTCATTTACGGTAATAACTCATCCATGAAATAGCTTTCCACACTTCATTTAACTATAAAGGTAATAATAATTTAGGGGTTAACGGTTAGGTTGTAAAATTTGGAATTTTTGCTTTAAAGTTTCAACATTTAATTATCACTGGAACACTACTGACACTGACAGACAGAATTCAGATATGTGTAAATGTGTACTAAAGTTGAAGTGCTTTTGTCTATCTTTCCGTTTAAATCTATCCGAATGAATGTACTCTTTGCTATTTAGCTATGACGAGATGAATAGTTTTGACTCTTTTAACTAGTCAACTAGTCGTGGTCATGTAATCTTGCATACCAAGTATTTTTCAATGTTGCAAGAAGATTATCAGTACTTTGCATTCAACTTCCCACTACTGCACTGAACTATTTTTTACACTACTTGGTATCTTTACTTTCATGGAAGACCAACCAACATAGCCCTTATAAATAAACTGTCAAAGTGTCAATATCCGTTGCACAATAATTAAATATACAATATAGCTGTAAATTGACAATCTGTCATTCATCAGGTTAAGTCGAGAGGGGTATTGTGCTAAAATTCCTCTTTAAATCCCAATCTCACGCTTTATTGTACGATAAGATTACGCAATCTGGATGAAACCTAAGAGCTGGTAGTCCTTCACTCTGAATGAGAATAAAAATCTGCAAGTACAAAATTATTTGATCAGATTGGATTGAATTTAAATAATTTTTTATCCGATTGCAAAGTGTCTGCAGCCACTATTTTATATAAAATTATTAAGTAGTTTAATTTACTAGTTACACATGAAAAATATATCATGAGCTAACTCCCTGACTAAATTTGCAATTTGCAGATAACAATATAATATATCTTAATCTGTTCACTTATCAAATTGATCTCACACCCAATGACAATTAGTCAAAGGATTACTCGTAGAGTTAATACGCTTTGCAATTAAAATATACTCCAAGTTAGAGATAAAGTTCACCCACGAAATGTAATCAGTTAACTCCTTTCAACCACATGCCAGATCAACCACTTGTACTTACAGTTTACACAACTAAACTAAACTAAACTCTTGGGTACAGGATTGAAAATGGAATAGTATTAAAATATTAATATTTAAAATGGTAATATTGAGGGAGTGAATGGAATGGAAAGAAATCTGCTTGAAAATAATGCACACACATAAACATTATAATTTATTAGCTATATAGTGAGTGGTGGTGGTGTTACGAATCGTAGAATGATTATTATGATTAAAGAGTTTCCAATATTGTAATAAGAATATGACGAGAATCCTATTTACTACTTATGTAATAATGAATGATGCTGCTTTACTGACATGATTAGTCATAACTTTTATATTAAAGGCTGCTTTGGTTTAACTGTATGCATATGGGTGTGTATTTAAAAAACACTTAAAAGCTTTATCCAAGTAAAAAGGATTGTGTAGAAGAAATCTTTACATATATATTGTATAAATACCTTAGAGATGAGATACGCTGAGATGAGAAACAAAGTCGCTAGATGAAGGAAAAAAAGGCAGATGAATGAGTAAACTTATGAGCAGAAAGTGTACAGAATAACAAGTTGTGTAAAAGTGTGTGTATTGTATTTTTATGTCCTCCGGTGGGGTATGAATGTTTTATGAAGTAAATGAATATTGCATGACAATCAGGCTGAGAAAAAAAGATCATGACTCATTCTCTACGAGAGACCGAGGGGGCCAACCCTTGCTGAGTAAGTTTTGTGAGAGTTTGCTAAAAACATAAGACAATGGATAAGGTGATCGAATTTCACAAGCCGGGGAACGGAAGACTTGTGTAGTTGACGCATAGGAGAGACCCAAATAGGGATATTTTTTCAATATTCTTTCCGATATTATTTCTTTAGTGCCAACGAGTCTGGTAGGGGTGGATTTAGTAATGTCTGTACGTCTACTGGGGTCCGTCCGGGTTGAATTGAGTCGGTGTACAGGGATAGAAAATGCTTAAATTCTGCTGAATCTCTGGAACAAAGTGATGGACTCGGTATGATTCTGTTCTCAGAGTTTCTATTGACATTATACTGGGACTGTTTAGCATATGTGGTGGTAGTATGAGGTATTAAAATTATGATAACATGAACGTGTGGTGCACAAGGTGACAAAATTAGTATGGCAGTTTGAACATTATTATGTTATTTTATCTCACCCATATATCTCACACTTCCATAAATGGATTTCCATAAGATTGGCTAAGGTTTATGATGACATGACATGAAATGAGTCTTTCCTGATAAGCTTTTAACATACATTAGTTTAACAAAGTATATCCGTTTGTTACTCAATTTTGTACCATCACATCGATTGTTTTAAATGTAAAGGAGAATAGTTTTACAATGGTTCACTCCCTTCTTATCTAGAATCTTGTTTTGATATGTAACTCATAATAAGGATTGAATGTATGACTATGCTTGATTTTGATGTCTTCATCAGTCATGTTTAAACAACTGTTTCTTTTATCATGACTTAATTTTGAGACTTTTTTAAGTGAGTGAGTTGTGAAGATTGAGGTGTGACACGATAAAAAGTTTTGTTTGATAAGAGTAAGAGCTAGGGTGGCCATCAATCCCAAAAAATCGGGACACTGAAGATAGTGTTAGTTGAATATCGTTTTAAATTCTAAAAATGTACTGTAAGTACTATATTTGTAGACTAACATGGCAATGTCAAACTATAATCTAATTAACTTAACAATTGTAGTGAATAATATGTCTAATGCGTCTTAAATGATCAATAATCGAAAATGAAATCAACATTAGATTCAGCTTTTCATAATTTTGAAATAAAAAATTCTGAATTGTCAATCAGAAAAACAGGAGGCTTAGCAAAAACCCGGACTTTTCGAAACGCTAGGGCAGCAGCGCTCAGGAGTCTGGAGTTCTTGGTGAACATAGTGAACAAGTCAAATGGTTACTCTACTTTACACTTAAAACAAACGATCTGAAATATGATGGTGCAATATTGACGAACAAGAATTTGTAGACTTTTGTGCCAAAAATTTTCAAGTGGTTAGATCCGGGAACTTTCATTTTTCACATTTCAAATTAGAATAAATGCATTGATAATTTTAGAGAAATTTTGTTATGTATATAAGTAAACACAAATTTCCTGTATTTATGACTCATTCATAAGTTGTAGGAACAAAGTAAGTAAATACGTCATTCAATATTTAACTAAGAAGCTATTACTGTATTCGTAGTAAGCAGTAGTAGTTGTATGTGAGTAAGGTAATTCATTCAAAGTGTAAAGACCTCTCCTAGTAAATTGATGCTAATAATTTTTGGCATAATTACTATCAGGTGTCAGGTATTCCGCATAATTTAAGCAATAGTAATTCCTCTTGAATACATGATATAGCTTACTGAATGCCTGCAACTGGTTTTCTTTTGAATGCATGACTAATTGAACTTGAAGTTAAAGGAAAAGACTGGTCCCCACTAGTCTCCTAAGGTAGGTTTTTTTATTATGATGAAATGACGCAAACTTGTGATGAGGATGACCAATAACAACAAATGACTTGGCCCATTTCAACAATCAAACGCATTTTATTTTATGACAAATGCAATTGTTCGATATAAAAGTTGATTCAAACTATTTTTAAACCACCACTACAAACAACGTCCATTCTATTTTGCAATAAACAAGAAACCTCAAACTTATAACTTAATTTATGTGAGCTTTCACACATAAAACTTAAGAGAGCGAACATTTTCCACTTAACATAAGCGAAATTTGCTATTTTTTCCAGTACGTGTCAATAATTAAAAACCTAGTCATAAATATGAGAGAGTTTAATGGTTTTCTTATGTAAATTTAAAAAATGCATATAATATGTGTATTTAATATTAAACAAAGTTGTAATGAACTTGTTCATGCAATCAAGGCTAAACTTAACATAAGTACAGGTAATAACACAGAGGTAGCAAACTGCATTTTGCATAGTGCTCTAAGGTTAAACTAACACTGCTGTTTAATAGTACTAATTCTAAATACATGAACCGCTGAAGTGAGATGAATAATTTGTCAAGCATAACTTGATACTCAGCATAGGAAAAATATGCTCTTATTGCTAATCCAAGCAAGAAAAATGTTTTATGGATTAAAAACATTTATTAATCTATTTACTACTATGTGTTTTAAATAAATAACCATAAATGGGCAATGCTTTTTAGGTACTTTAATACAAATATAACTTAACCCGCAGGACCTATTACTCACGCACTGACTCTATCTCTGTTTACTCATACAAGTGTTGACCTTTAGTAATAATATTTAATTTTGTTGTTTATTATCATGTTTTTTTACTATCATTTAATTTTTAATGGCACAATGTAATAATGGTATTAGTACAAAGAAATAATGAGGAATGGCTTGGATACAGGAAGGATTTGCGAATTATTATAATAATCTTTCAAGGCTTTTTTCAAAATCTACCTCAGTCTTATTACCGTGATACTTTATATGAAAAAAAACGTTCTTCATATTTATAGTATTTAAAAGTTAACAAATTGTGATGATATGATGTTGTGATAATCTTTTTTTAAGGTAAAGGCTCTCCTATGCTACTACTAGATTGTTCCAACTCTTCTTCTTCTTGTTGTGCTTCGTTGTCTGTTACATCTAAATCACGATTCTCAGGGCTTGTAACAATCATTTTAAAAACGGGAACTAAAAAATTAGGATTGTCTTGAGCTGAAAGGTCGTTAGATACCCCTTGTTGGAGGTCTTTGTTGAAACCTCTTACAAAGTAGATTGTAAATAATCTCCAGAATATTTTCATTATTCCAAAGGCCACAAATAGGTCTAAGTAATTATTGTATTCAAATGTGGCGAGACCGATGCAAAGTTCTATTATTATTAGTATGAGGAAAGTTGCTGAAGAAATGGACCAAATTCTCGTTATTCTTATGGATTGGGCAAATGTACAGGAAGTCTGGTTAAAAATAAGTTTTTACATTTAGAATTTTTTGTTGGGTATAAATATTTATTATGTATTATTTTTATTTTACGTTAGTAATACGAAATTGGTCTTACTTTTCTACTAGCTGTGATAAGCAGCATGGCAAATATTATCTGGACGATTTGAATCCCAAATGTAAAAAAAAGTATTACAAATACTAGAAGCCAGTCTGTAAAGCAATTGAAAATTAACGTTAATGAATTCATAAATTAACGGATAATTTAATTAAAATTTAATTATGGTACTTACTGTCTAACTGGCCAATAATTATATTTAATCCCCCAAGCAAGGCAAGTAAAGTTTTTCCATTGTAGAAAATGGAAAATGTTGCTATAACCTGTATTTTATAACAAAATTTATTACAAAACTTTCATAAACTGTAAGATTTCTTTATAATATAATAAAAAATTGCCTTGACTCACAATATCAAATGCTCCAATGGCTTTAATTCCTTTGTGCCGTCTCCAAGGATAAGGAGCCATCCCTTCATCCACATCCATTGGTTAATTATTACCCCCTGATAATATTTATACTACCTGGTGTTTTCGAAATCGAAATTATTCACCGACACACCGCCCACTTTACTCAAGGAGATCATTTTACAAAGATACTTTTTTCTTCGGTTTCTTGATTTGTGGGTGGGTGTTAATTTTCACAACTACAGGAACATTTCGGCACGTTGAAATTTGTAATAAAGCGTGGAACACACTATAAATCCCACCAAATGTAAATGGTTTATGTACGGTGAAATAATAAAACACCGGGTGTGTACGTGTCTGATATCGGATAAAATAAACACCGACACCGACCTGTAGACGAGACTGACTGACTAAAGACTATGTAGTTGTAATGCTATTAATTTATTTTTAGCCATTTAGAAGATCTTCCCGGAATGTTTAGTAAAACTGCTTTGGTTTTTTTAAAGCACGGGCATTAATACATGGTGGTATTATATGAGATGCACCTTGGTTTTGTTCACAGGAAATAGTAGTAAGTAGATCGCATATTAAACAGAATGGTAACATAACGATAGATGTCAATTAAATTTCCCTTGTTAAAATAAACATATATTTTACTCCGTGCACTTCAGAACACAAAGGTTTTTTTAACGGTTTTCGGAAAAACTTGTTTTAAAAAGCAGTTTTATTGATGTGATAATGTATAAATTTCAAACAGAATCATAAATAATAAATACAAAATATTAAAATTTACTTTTCTTGTCAATAACATAAACCGTACGAGTATTAGCATGACGCACAATGCGGCGAAGCCTTACTTCATAAAACCTTTAACTCTTCTGAATATAATTATCTGAGACCATATTAATGTATACTGTTCATTTCAAATCATAAGTTTTAACATGGGCTTTCGCACACGTCAAATTACACATACATATACAGTATATAGAGTATTAATATTTTGACACAAAAATGTAATTTATCACTCATCGCATATCGCTTAATCATAACGGAACAGATGGTTTAAGATAAGTGAAGCTGAGATTAAAGAATATGTAGCATTAGAAGCGTTTATCGATCTTTTGAAAACAACTATGCTTGGTTATCTGAATGTTTGATCACAAAGTTACTCCAGTAGCAGACGTACTAGGCATGAGTATATTACAACCGGAAGGATTGTGTACACAACTTTCAGCGATATTAGTTCGATTACGAGCTTCCATTTCCTTTATGAAGCAAGAAACATAGTAGATTCCAAATATTGTAAAGCCAATGAGTATAAGGAGGAAGGCCATGTAGTTCTGGATAACCCCTTTGTGTACATTCGTTCCGGAACTAAGGACCAGAATCATTAACGATATTATGTAAAATGTCAGAAAACAGGCGCACCATCGTTTCCAAGTTTTGCATCTTTGCGTTAACAATGAAGATTCGCAAGTGGTCTAAACGATTAAATATTTTCAGACGATTAGAACAGAAATTTAATTTTTATAACTTATTTTATGGGTTTTAATGAAATTGCTCTGACCTGAGATAAACGTTTGAAGAGCATAACTGACACTATGATCAGGATCAAGTTTATCAGTATCATTATACTAATTCCTAAGTAAACAACAATCTCCGTCTGACCTGAAAAAGATAATGTGTTTCATTGAAAAAAAAAATCAATTTTATAGCTCATAGTTTATAATAACTTTTTACACTGGGCTTATGAAACTTTCCTGGCGTACCAGTATGAGCTAATCGTTCAACAGGCTCCTTTAATGTCCATACAAGATTCCAAATATGGAAAAACAAGGACAATGCTGCAATGAACTGTGAAACCAAAGTCAATATCAGATATTTAAAGATGTCTTACTTTTATGCAATTTTTTTTAATCATTTTCAACTTACAATGTTAGTTCCAGCGATGGCTTTAATAGAACCTATCCTTTTATATGGGTCTGAAGGCATTTTGTTAATCGTTTAAAATAGAAATTTTCAGCACTCTTTAGAAATAACCTTGTGTGTTGATGAGTAATGAATGAGTTTACTGTCACTGAATTTAGTGAAATGGACGATTAAACTCCTAAAAAACAACTTATATCTGTCACTCCCCACTTTCACCGGGACAGGTGATGATGAGACTATGATGATTTTTTGATAACTGGGTTAATATAACTCTGGAATATTCTTGCCCACCCAGTAAATTAAAACTGACGAAAAGTATGAAAAAGGGAAAGGGCATTTCATCACCATGCATTGGTGCAAAAGCTCATGTTTAATAATCTTGTATGAATTTAAAAGTAATATTATTTCCTCATCTTGGTCCACATATATATTCATTTTAGTAGGAACACTCGTTCCGTTTTAGTTTTGACACACTTATTTATTAAGTGTTTGGAAATTGGAATTGGCATCCGTTTCTGTTCGTCTTCTTTTAAATATGTGTAATATCCTTCCATCTGGGATTTTCTGTTTGCTTATTTTTCAGCGTTAAAAATGACTTACTCCTTTCCTTATAGTTTTTAGCAAGTAATTCAACATCATTCGACCATAAGAATTTGTTTTCGCAAATTCTGACGAAAATCTTATGTTTAGAAGATCTAGTATATAATTTTGTAAGGAGTCATATGGGATGTTCTTGTTTTTTTGTGAATCGTGAGGTAGGCAAAAGCAAAGGTACGAAATGTATGCTAAGCATGATACATATATTATTTCGGTTTACGCTGATCTCAATTCTAAAGGGATAGATATTAATAGATTCATACTATTTTAGAAATTTGAGATCATCTTCATCGTGGAAAGAGGTTAGTGTGCTTATCATAACATTGAAGAGAAACAGTGCAGCGTCAACATTTTTTAAAGGTGATGAAAGGTTGTTCAATGTCAACCTGAAGTAAAATCCTATAAAATAAATTGTTGACTAATTTTGCATGGTTTATTATATGCAAAAGTTGTAAATAACTGGACTGGTAGTTCTTTGATTTTCTAAAAAATTACACAAAACTATACATCAGGAAGCGTATTCTTCACCAGACTGGATAACTAAATCGTCAAAGTAAAATAAAACTGTAGGGATATTTCTATAGTCATACAGAAGGTGAACAAACAGAATTCGAATATACGTTTTCCAGAAAATCAAATAAAAACAATCAAGCATCCCGTTAAGAATTTAAAGTAACAAACATCTAGATTGCATTTTATTAATTACGTAGGCAGTCTTTCCAAACTTGCAGAATAAGTTGGAGCTGGGAATCTTACACCAAAAAATTGTACAGTTGGAATCATGAAAGGTATATTAACAATCAGTTCATTTATGAATAACCCTACATTATAAATCCCAAACAGTCTCCAAATAATTTCACATATATAAAATATCACTACAAAAGTTACACCTAGTTTTGTACTGGCTGATAAAACACTTGCTATCATATATCCTAGTAGAAAGACCAGAAAAAGAATTGACCAGTTTTGCCATACTTTGGCATTCCTTGCTGCCATCAAGAGATCTCTTTCCATCTAAAATTCAGTAGGCAATAATTAAGAATTTTAAAGTGTTAATAAAGTGTTTTTATAAATGTACTCAACGTTTTATAAATGCACAAAATCTGTACCAGTTCAATAGAACTGAGAAGTTTTAATGCCATCGTCATATGCACTGCACAGAAACTCATTGTAAGGACAAAAAGTATCACTACCACTGTTGAACCTAAAAAAAAATCAGAATATGACAATGCACACACATTATTATATTATATTGAATTATCAATTTGTATTTTAAGCCTAGCCCGGAGAACTTACTTTGATTTTGCCGAAGAACTAATGAATCTTCTTCACTTAACATTGGACGAAATATAATTCCACCACCTTTTGTCAGCATTATGAGGGTACATTGTACCTGAATAAGCACAATAAATAGATGAGATGATGATAACACTTTATACTCCATCAAGGGTCAAGTTTAATTTCTTTAATGGATTTAAGAGAGTTTTTGCGTTACATACCAGGTCGACCAATGCAATTATTTTCACTACACTCTTCTTGTCATAATTTTGCAGACTTAAAAAGCTCATTTTGTAAGTTTTTTTCTTCAAATATAAAATTCCGTATTAGTATTATATAAATGTATGATCAACAATAAATGCTAAAATCTACTACGGATAGCAAGATGTTGAGAAATTGAATATCGGCTATACTTGAAATTTAATTTAATTTATTTAAATTTAAAAAGTCCAAAACAATAACTACGATCTACTACACTTGTCTAAATCAATTAAGCGAATAGAACTAATAGAAGTTTATTGCCAACCAGGGTACAGGGCAGGGGGTCTGGCTATTCGTTGTAGAGGTAAGTAATAATCACAATACGGGTTTTGCATTTACATTCTCATGATCATATATGCATACCGTATGAATAAATTTTTTTGGCCAAATGCCCTTCCTTGCTTTTAGTTTCGTCATTTAAACTAACTGAGAAATATCAGAAACATTTTTAGATCACAAGTGAAACCACATGCAACTGTTAACTGATTCACTCATCTTCAATATGTAATGCAATGCGTAGTATTTCCTTGGAACAATTAATAATAACAAAATAAATTTTTAAACAATAATTTTTTAAAGAAAATAAAATTTATTGATTCCATAGATAAGGCGCATGAGGTTTGTATCCAGGTGGAAAAGTAACTTCTAATTCGTTGATATATCCTCTTACATAAAATCTCCAGTATAAGCGATAGGATATTTCTAAACTAATAAATATACTCGCGATAAGTATCCAAAAGCTATTTTGAAAGTAGGTAATAAGTATGTAAAGTTTTCCAACAAGAAGGAAAAAGAAAAATATGGACCATTTCTGCCAACACTTTGCAAGCCTTATTGATTCATGGGGTTCATGTTCCACCTGCTGATTTAAAAACACATTTGTTTATATTAAAAAACTTGTTTAATGTCATAAATCATAATCAGCCAAGAACGAATCAGATGTCAAAATACCTCAGTACTGTTTAGCAGTATTACGGCTTCAAATAACTGAAGAAAGTGGAGAAGGACAGATGCCATAAAGGTCACAGTGATGAGATCATGTGCTGAAATTATTTCTCAGGGAGTATTTAATGCAATTTATATTTGCAGCTTTTAAACTTTAAGTAAGTTAGTCTTATTTTCTTACCAACTTCATTCCCTTCTCGCAACAAAGGTAGAGAATTCATAAAAGCAATGATACTAATTACGATTGAAGATGCTCCAAATCCCTAAGTAAAACCCATTCTTGTTTGGTTTCGTAAACCCATTTTGTTAAATCAAATTTGTAATCTTTCTTACCATATCACAGTAGCTAATAAATTGCAAATGTTGGCACTTTTTCCATAATTCGTCTTCTAGGTCCATTCTGGAAAAATTTGCAGCCTAATGCTACCAGACAAGTCTATATGCTTGTCTGTTTATAAGTATAAAAAAATATTAAACGCTTAAAAGTACTAAAATGAGCTGTTCTGATGTGCATTGATGAAAAAGCTATAGGGCTTTCGAACATGTTCGGGAGAGTACGAGATGTAAAATACCCGGATAATAAGGCACATGGTTTAGTAATGTTTTATTTGTGGCACATTTTCTATTGTCTCAAAACAGGATCATCATTCTAGAATGCTTAAACCTGGTAATAAAGGATTTTATTACCAGGGTAAAATTGTTTCTGTATGCAATAATAGTATGTATGCTTCCGAATAAATGCAAAGTAATTTTGATGTAGTTTTAAATAGGTAGCTCGAGATTTTTCAGTTTTATTGCGTTGCGTTATACAAGCTTCATATTATTTCTTGTCTTGCTTTATCCACAGTTTGTATTGTCAAATTTCAAACAGGAGTTTAGCTCATTGTCAAGTTTATCCTAATTACTAATTTCATATTATAATGCATTTTCTCTTAAATACATACTCTACTTACAATATTATATATTGTCTTCAAAACACATTTTCATATTGTTAATTTACAATTTTAGCTATTGGAATTTCAATCATTTCTTTATAGTCTCTGAATCACATCAGTTTCAAAATTTAATTACTTATTTAGTACTAAATAATAGTAAAACATTTTGAAACAATAACATCCTGAAGTTCGCTAACTATAATCATTCCCTTTAAATATTCCACAAGATACCCTTCAACCTATAAATGGGAACCAATAATACTATTTTTAGCAATAACAAGCAGGCCCATCTTCATCACATTCAATGCATATTTGCTATATTGCTGTTACACGCATTAGATCGATTTAAATAATATAAACATTGTATTTTTGTAGTTTTAATTTTGCTAAGACAAATTTTATTGTTCACTGCATGTACTGTATATTTTTGAAAATGTATGAAATATCCAAGTACATGATGATGAGCAATTATTCTCAAGATAGTATGAGGAAATTAATCATAAACTTCTTGGATAGTAACTCAATTCCTAAATAAAGCTTAATCATGACCAATGGGCATAAAACACAGTTTTCTCAAGAAGTCGTTTCCTTGATTTTTGAATAAATAATAGTAGCAGAAGGGGTTTTAGAGTACATTACAACATTACAAGGCTAATTTACGATTAAAGAATACTTTTTTGGTATAAAATTTACATTTTAAAAAGTCGGCAAAATAAAGACATGCATTGGAAATGAGCTCTTATAGTTTTTTCACGGTTCCGCAATATCATTTCATTTGAGTGAAAAGTGAGACTTGGAGACAAATAGACACATTTTAAAATAAAAGTGCCCACAACCGGAGTAGAATGTTGTTAAACAAAATTGCACTAGCTCTAGTCTAGTCAAGACATGGAGTGTCTGGAAAACTTGAATATTTGCTTTGAATGAAATGAAAAAAAAAATGAAATCAATTCAAAACGAACCTTCAACTACACACTGGATTTCTTCAATTTATTATTGATAAATTGAAAAGCAATGTACTATTAGTGATTTGTCACAAGTTCATACTCAACATAAAATATGGAAAGTATTTTTGAAGTATTTTTGAAGATTTATTTCTATTTCCCTGTTTCCAAATTATTTGATAACAATGTCTGATTGATATTGTGAATTTTGAATTACATAATCTACTTTTACCGTATTAAGGTAACTAGACAATTTTACAATAATTTGGAATAATGAGTCTGGATTAGGAAGAACTGAATTAAATGTTAAAACTTCAATATATGTAACCTGTAACGTTCATTCCTATTCCCTAAAGCCCATTCGTATACTTTTCATTCATAAATAAACCTCATCATTAAAATGGGATTCAAATATCTATAGAATTTATATTTCAATTGGCACAATTGTGACTCTCTTTCCTACTTTTAGTATCCAATTTGTGAGACTTATAATAATGTGAGATTTTTGCAC
>JAQGAA010001580.1:0-15136 GCA_034696425.1 Isotoma viridis | reverse complement strand
AATATTTTTGATAACAAGCCAATTCTACATCCTTGGTTGGTGAAATCAATTCTACTATTTCTACTACTACTTACTTCAAGCAATAAATGAAGTAAAGGCACGAAGGCATAAAAACTCCACAATTTCTCATCAAACTAATAATGACCATTATATTATTATATACTATACTATAGTGCATGGAAGTAAGTAGTAGTAGCCAACAGTAATAATAATCACCATCGTCATCATCATCAAAATCATCATCATCATCATCCACTACTTTAAGAAGTAGTGTGAGTATGTGTATGTAGGAAGGAGACTATTGTTCCAATTATTGTATGAAAAAGCTTTCTTCGTTTTGATACTGGTGGTGGTGGTTGGTAGTGATTATCATCATTCAATCCAAAACCCGATCTTTTCAATACCTTTTCTCTCCAGAAAAGTTACTTTCTTTAACTTTCCCCATGTATAAAGATAAAGGTATTTAGATGGTATAGATGTGTACATTGTCGTCATCCTTTTAACTAGGTAGGTGGTAACACAATATATTTATACCTAAGTTTATCAATCTGGTGAGTCTGCTGGTGGTGGTTGTAGGAAAAGGATGAAATTAAAACAACATGGCAGAGTAATGAAATGAAATGAGAGAATACTCCTTTTGTTAAAGTCATTAGTTGAGTTAATGGACTCCTGTTAGTTGGTTCATTCAATCTTATAGGGATTTCAAGAGGTAATGTAATATTCTCATATTAGACCTCAACTTATGGCTCTCTCTAGGAGTTTTATATGTTATACCTACTAGACTACTGGCAATTTCATCTTAGAAAGCATCTCATGAAAAACATCTGGTCAAATCCAATTCTACTCTTAAACATTTCACTCAACAAGGTACGAAGGGAAAGAAGTAGTAGTAGCACCTTCAACAACTTTTCCTCAAGAAAGTAGCTTGTCTCCTTGATAAAGAGTTTTAGTCTAAATTTGTTACACTTGTAGTTTTTATCAGTTCAGGTTTCATCGACTCTTCACAAACAAAAAAGTACATCTCTCTTAGGTGAAACTGAAAGTAGAGTAGAGTTTTTTTTTCTGTGAAGGTTTTTGTTCTTGGAAAAAGGAAACTTTTGTAAATGTTGACGGGTATGACAGATGTAAGAAAGCTTTTGATTTTTTGGAGGTTTTTAGGCATTGGGATGCGTGTTTTGGGATTGGGATACTTCTTTTTAGGTTAGGGATGGATCAAACTTTGTTTTAAATGTATGGTCAGGTTAAATTGCAGAATTGATAAATTACATCTTCTCAATCTAAATTAATTTTAAATTAAATCTTTAGAATCCATTATTTACTGAATGGTGAAATCAAGCTACTGAATATTTATTTAAAATTAAATATCTTAATAATAATATATTAACATAGTTAATCCAACGCAAGCCAATCTAAAAGTTTACCAAAGATATACTTAGTTTACTAAACATCTAATACTATTTATTAAAATTAAATTTTTGTATACAATGAGTCATAAGGATCTATAATATAATTGACCATCAATTAGGTAAATAAATTATTAATTTATACAAAATTACTTAATCTCTAACCGATTTCTAAAACTTTTCAGCATTTTAATCTTAAAATCTCAAAATCAATTATATCCTTTACCTTATATAAACTCCAGGCATTTATTTCAACTCTGTCTGAAAAGTTTGTGCCAAACGGATTTATTCCGTGATACTTCCTTTTTTTGACTCATTCCTACATTTCTAACTAATATCGACTAAAAAGTCCCTACCCATGGGTCGAGTGAGTACAAGCATCCCGTGTTGTGTGACTCTTCGCACTTTCTCCATATGGAATGGACACTGGTGATGATGCTGCTGCTGGTGCTGATGGTATTTCATGGTTGGTAATAGTAGTCTAGTCAGTCAAAATAAGTTGTCGTGTATGCTTTCTCCACACTCCTTTCACTACACCGAGACCCAACAGCCTATACAAAATACATACAAGAGAGCTACTCGTAATACCAGTTTCTTTCCATTTTCTTCTCTCATGGAAATAAAAGACGAGAAAAAAATAAGTACATAAAAAATCGATCCTTGAGTCAGTCTCAAAAAACATCTTTCCATACCATATAATATGTGTGTATGTCTTGAGAGAAAAGAGCATTCTTTTACACACTACAGTTTTTGTCTAGAACAACTCTAGCTAAAACACATAGAAAAAGTTGGATATTATAAGAAATGACTGTTAAGCTAGTTGAGAGCAATTCTATAATAGTGGTGGTAGTGGTACAGACAGAGTGATAGAAGACAAAACTATGTTACACTTTTATCTATTTCTTGGTTTTTTAGTTGGATTCGATGTTGTTAGGTTTGTACATGAATGGCACGAGTTGAAGAAGTAGTAGAAGTGGCAGTGGCAGTAAGGCTGTGAGATGTAACTCTCTAGGATTTCTATTATTCTTAAGATAAAATGTAAAAGAAATGAGACTTTTTGGATATGTATTATTGGAGTTTCTACTACTTCTGGTATGGCATATTATTATCTTATTCATTTCTCTATTATTATATTTTTATATATTTTGTAGTTTTTTAGCCATCTAACTGACATACTGTATTGGATGTATGTGTCGTGTCATGTCATGTCGGCCTACGCATTCTTTTCTTTATTTATGAGTGATGTGATGTGAAATACCTACTTGTACCTTGGTTAAGATGAAAAGATGATGTTCTTTTTAGCCAACTTATTATTTGCAGTGATCTGAAACTACTTTTTTTCCAGATGGGATCGAAACTCTTGGAATGTCGTACCACCACCACCACCACCAAGGCAATTCATTTCTTTAGATGTAGTTGTATGCAGTAGCTATTATCTTTAATATTTTATTTGTTAAATGCATAGCCATACTTACTTCTAAAAGAACACATGCATAATGGAAATTAAAATCCTTAACCAAGAAAGAGAATAATGTCAAATGCTGTTGGGTATTATTATAAGTTCGAGTATGAATTTCGTAAATTGTGGAAACTGGAGTTGTATAAAATGTTTCTTTTTTCCTTTTTCTCAGATGTGTTTCTATTATTTTGCTGGATCACAGTCTGTAAATTGCTTTATAATCTCTTCTTGGTTTCTTCGTCTTGGGGTAGAGTTGAGTGCAAAATATACAAAAAGGTTTTCCCTGTGAACATAGCTCCTAGGTCTATGTTGTTGTAATGTATAGTTTTAGCGAAATCGTACTCTACTACTGTGTATGGAGTATGAACTACCCTAGAGTCCAAGATTCTAGGTTAGTCTTCTTTTTCTTGAAAATTTAATTTATATTCCTTGACACGCAGCGTCTTAGTAGTCTTTTTCTTGGCTAGCAGAGTCGTAATACAAAAAACATACAAGAACTGGGTTGGGCTTGGTTTTGTGGTTTGTTTTTCTGATAAGGGAATTGCGTGTCGAAGGGTAATAAGTACTTGGAAACACATTCTAAAGCATATGGACATCTTAGAGAAAAAATACTAAAACTAAAATGTAGTTAGTTAGAATAAGGAAACCATTAGTGGTGCAGTTAGTTGTGTGTGTATTTAGTATATATTATATTATTGCATCTCTAAATCGATTCCAAGAGTTTGCCTTTACTTTTACAAAATGAATGTGGTAATTGTGGTGGTTTGTTCAACAAATGCCAATTTGTTGCAAGGAGAAATTGTTTGATAATGTCAGTCAGTAAGGATTCCAATATAAACTTATGTTTTAGTTAAGTGCAGCTGAAAGTGAAAGTCTCGAGTGGACTTTAGTTTGTTACTTGAATAAAGAGTGATTGCATAGTGGAAGGTAGAGTGAGTGTGTGTAGTCTGTAGTGCGGCTTTGGGGGAAAGTTGACTTTGTTCGTGGTTAGTGATGGTTTTTGTGGATGGATGTTGTTTCAATTGATCTGTTATATAAACACTTATCCATGACTAAGCATAATGGAATGGGAAAAGAAATAATGATAAAAAATGTATTTTAGTTTCAGTTTTAATTTAGTTGTTCAGCTGACCATATGGGGTTTTAGAAGGGTGGGGAAAGTGAAATTTTCTTTTAAATTGGAGTGAAAGTGTAATAATCGAATTTTTATTATGGTTTTTGAAAAGGATTTTAGTTTATTAGCAGGAACGGCAGGAGAGCAGCCTTCGCCCAAACATAAAACGGGCATGAATAATTAATAAAAGGCTGAATTAAATTTTCTAAAGCTAAGTGCTTTTGGTTTAACAAACATCAAGGACAATCAAGGGTGAATTTGACAGGATTCCCTGTGTTTTTGTAAAATGTTTATTGTGAGTTAACTACTGGGTTAGAGTTAAACAAAAAGGATGAAAGTGACATTCGAAGCACATTAAACACATTAGTAGTAGTACATACAAAGTATTAATATTTTGTTTCATTTGCAGAAGTACCAGCTGCAGATGATTTATTCAGTATTGACATTTCGCATTTGTACGGTGTAATATTTTGAGAGTAAATAGTTTTGTGTAGACGTGAGGGGACTTTGTGAGGTTTGTGTGTTTATGAATCTGAATTAAATTAAAAAATCTATGTATGCGACGTGTAATGTTAGTTTGGTTAAAAATAGAATCTAACGCTAATTTGACGCTAGGTGTTTTTGTTTGAAACAAAACGTTGGTAGATTATATTGTGAATTGAGTGTTTTCAGAGGATTCTAATAGTCAAGTTGTATAACATGCATTTGATATGGTATAATACGCTGTGGTTATGATGTTGTTTTTTTCAAATTAATCTAATTTACATAATTTTTTATTATGTCGGCTGGAGATGTGTCTAGGATAACGTATATGAATTGATTGTTGTCTTCTAATAGGTAGTCGTCGTAGTAGTTCTAATTTCAAAAATGTTATTGTTTTCGGTACAAAATTTAAAATTTAAGCCGTATCTGTAATCCAGTTAGTTAGAATGTTCATATATAGTGTGGGAAGGGCCAGTATTTTAACAATAGAATTTGAGAGTTGGGTCAATTTTTTTAAAATTTAGTATAAAACCTTAATTACAGTAGACGATACACAATAGGTATTTCAATAAATTGCTATTGCTACATAGAGCTGTTATGGCCGGACATCTAATATCTAAAGTAATGCTGAGGTTTCATAATGTCCTGAAAAAAGGCAAAATGGCGTATAATGTAAATCAAAAGAGAATTTGCACACTACCTAAATAATTCTGTATCAAAAAATTGGGGATGCAGATGCAATTAAATGTAATGCATTATTTCTCTCTTTGATAATAACAACTTGAAACACCAATGTTCATAAAGACGCAGTTTACAAAATACTCTTTGTATTTATAACACAGAATAACAAGAACAAGCCGCAATTAAAATACGATTTCGGAAAATAGCCAAATAATGCAAAGTCATTCAATGTGTTTTCAACCCCAATTGGTCCAACTAATCGTTTGCCTACAGCATTGCTTGCAATCGGTTTTTTACCCATTTCCAAAACAAAGAATAAAAAAGGTGTATAAAAATGCTTGCAGTTGATTGAATGGGTTTTGCCCTCTTGGGCACTTCAATCCATTCGAGCTCTTCTGTCGGTCCAGTGAGAATTAATCGCATTGCTTGTACTCTTACTACTACCACTACTATTAGGAAGATTGTTACCAGTAGCAAAAGCACCTTCATCCTTTACACCAAAAACTGCTGAGTTTTGCAGAAAAAAAGAAACTAGATTCAGAAGACTTTCACTCTAACTACGATTTCCCTTTTAAGTCTTATGAAATCCTTCTGCTTTGAAACTAAAGTATAAAACTCGTACTACCACCAAGCAACTACTTTGCCAACACCAACCCACCATCATAACATACCATTAACCATAAAACCCCGTCCATACCTAGTTTATATAAGAAAAACTCCCCAGTAGTTTTCAAACAGATCGGACCCAGACCAAGTAGACCTGGCCCGTGGGTATATGAACAGGAATACGGACACAAAGTTACTCGGAAGGAAAACGACCAGTCGTTCAATATATAGTCTACGAGGAATTGCAAATTTATTACAGCTCTTTTATTCCTGCCACAGGCCATTTTAAACCTTTCCCTTTAACAAGATTTCCATCCAGGGTTCCCATAATCATATGCAGACACAAACCATATAACCCTATTTATACATAAAACCCGGTTTAAGTAAAAATAATACTTTTCCAGGTATGTTTTATATACAACATAATGCAGAGGTAATGAAATGCCTTGCATAATATAAAGTTTACCTTTGTTAGATGTTTAGTTTAACCTTTATTACAAATTCTTTACCCACAATCAACTTAAAAACAAGTATTAAAAATAAATACCACTATCCCTACACTGACTGACTGACTGACACACGGGTTCGGGACGTGTGGGACCCGGCTCGAACAAACAACCCGGTACCCTGAACATCTCATCAGCTCACCACTTTGGAAAAGTGTTCTGTTAGTTCCGCATGGGTCATATCATAATATTATTATTATTACTATTATGTGGTTTGTATAATTCTCATCATGATGGAAATGAAAAGAGTCTAAGGAATAATAGTAGTAGTTGTTCCTGTATGTTTTCCTATTGAGTTGGGTTCACTCAGACAGAAGAAAGTATCAAGTTACAACAGTTTTTAGTGGTAACATTTATATAAACCTTACTGGTAGGATGGAAGTAGTAGTAGTAGTCTAGTAGTGGTTGCAGCAATAGCCAGTTTCTTTAGTTTTTTTTGCATCTTTGACTGTTGATGTTTGATGGAGAAAATAGTTAAAAATAAATGGTCTCTCTGTATTATTACGTTGTACTGGATGTTTAGTACATTGTATATTTTATTTCCAGGTGGAATTTGTCCCTTGTGAGAGCTATAGGTAGTTATTGACTGACTGGTTGTCTTTTGGATGGTTGAGAAAGTAGTAGCGTTGGTCTATGGGGTTTCTATTATATTGTAGTAGTAGCATATAGTGTTAGTATTGGTGATATAAGGTAGAAGGGAAGTTTTATTTTTATGACTTGCTGGGTTTGTTACAATCGTAGCCTAAAGAGAAACTAATAAAATTCTACTTAGAACAATAGAGTCGTTAAAACAAAATAGTTAGAAATAGTTAGAAAGACTCTCTGGCTTCCGGTTTATTTTATACCTTGTTTCTACAGTAAATAACGATCTTGTTTTACATCCTGTGTGAGTTACTTTTTAAGTTGGGTAGAGGGATTTAAAGTTAAAATGGTTTCGTTGACTTGACTTTGTTTACTAGGAGTAACTTTCGTAGGTTTTATACAAGAACGTAGAAATTGGGGAGAGGCTGGGTTGGGTTTTGAATTTTATCTGAAAAATAAAGCGATTTTGACTAGTGAGAAGATAATGGTTTGGGTAGACGACGGGTCTTTAAAAAATTATTAATTTTGCTCTATTTTTTATTACAGGTTGCTTGTATTCAGGGACTCTTTGGATACATAGGGAACAGAGACATAAATTGTGAAAGAGTCGAATTGGGTTGATGCATGGCGGAAAAGTATTTGATCTAAATGGATTAGAAATGATGCGTTATTGAAGACAGCAGGCTTGTAGCAGTGTAATTGGTAAGCCTTATATTTTCAATCTCATTCAAGTCTTTCTATACATTGTAACATATTCATCAATCAATGATGACCCTCAAACATAGAAGTAGATATATATATACTAGCCCTCAAAAAAGAAATCTTTTCATGACTATAATTGATTTTACATGTTCTGAAAAAATTTAAAATGGCAAATAATACACAGCAGAAGGAAATTCGTACATATTACTTGCAAAAATAATTGGGATACATTATTAATTTTCTTAATCCATTGCCATTCTTATACAATTATATAATTACATTCCTCTAGTGAGGTTGAGTTACTAAATGTATGTTCAATATTTGAATCTCAAATTGAAAAGGTAGGCTGATTAGGATTCACTAAGGCTACTGAAAAGAATTATCAAGCTGAAATCTCAAATATGTTAAGTCTCATTCGAGGATTAACTTTATGCCCCCTGAGAAAAAATAGCAAAATAACAATTGAGACGAAAAATGTCAATCAAAATCTATTATCTTCCATTTCGTAGTGAACACGAATTGTAAAAACTTGCACTCCCAAAAAAGCCTTTGCTTCAGCACCTGCTAAAACTTAGAAATTCTATAAGTTAAGAACTAATAAAAAACGGGACAAAACAATGTTAACAAATTAAAACAAATTGTCTTAAACTTTTTTCTCCTTAAATACAAAAAACTTAATTACATTTCAATTAGGTCTCATTAAAATCTATAGCTACATATTTGTTTAAAACCATATTGGCCAAAAGCAACTTTTGCTCTTAAATAGACAAGATCTTGTCTATTTAAGAGCATCTATGCAACTTTAAGCAAACCATATTGTAAACAGGGGCTCTAATAATTACTACCAATTTGAAAGTGAAAGCCATACAGATTGGTAGTACATCTCTCTCCAAAGGGCGAGATACATTACCCGTACAATATAGTAAGTACACATCCGATTTCCTTTTACATCTAATAATAATAAAAATTCCGGAAGCCCCACCCAAGCCAGAAAAACAAAGAAAAAACTCATTCATCCCTCCTACTTCATTCATTCCAGTCTTTTCGCTCCTACACTCCAAGAATGAAAAAAGTTCATGAAAATTTATATGAATAATAAAATAAGGTAAAAAAGGTGAAATACTGGTCTGGTCTTGTTATTCATATTCATGTTACAACTGTAGGTGTACTTACAGCTTTTTCTCCTAGTAAGAGAGGTATTTTTAAGGAAGTAAAAACTAGTGGGTAGTAGCACTACTAGCTAACGATGAAATGGAGCCTTGGCGCATACAATTTCACTTTTAGTTCACCCTAGTGGAAAAAAAGAGTGATGAAAACATAATTTACTTTCAGACATAGTATCAAATATTATAGAGAATTTTGGGATGTTTTTGTCGGAAAAGTAGATCAGTACCCACCCGTTATTATAGTTATTAGGGGTGTTCACATGATATGTGCCAAGGGGGGTGTTTTCTAAAGGATTCCGAATACCTAGGGTCAGTTTTAATAATGTTTTCAGAAATGATGAATTAATTTTTTTATTTTTTTTATTGAAAAATTAGTGAAATTGTAAAAGTTTCAAAAAATATTTGCTATCACGTAAATCGCGATAAAGTTATTGCAAGGATTTTTAAATTTTCTGAATACAGAATATAGATTCTAAATTTATGTGTAATTTCGTTTAAAAAATGTATATTTTAACACTAGACTAAACTCTGTTTTAGTTTTTAATTGCTTAGAAGCCAGATTTGAGTAAAATCAAACAAAAAGAAGGATAAATTGGCAATTATTGCTGAGACTCAATTTTCAAAAAATCCCTAGTGTATGTGGGAGAAAATAAACTAAAATTTCAAAATCAAAACTTTTGAAAAACCCTTCTTCAAAAATCCCTACTCCACATCCTCCTTCATAACCCTACGAATAAAGACTTATACAGCACTTTTTACCCAGATAGAAAAAGGAGATGCCTCTTTTTGCAGAGTAGAAAGTACATTAAATTACACCATGTTATTATTATATTAGTGAGAGAGAGAGAGGAAAGGCGAAGAAAATGTTACGTGAGGGAAGAAAAAGAGAAAGTCAGATCACAAGAGAGAGAGAGAGGACTTTGTTATTATTACTTACTTTCACTCACTTTTGCTTTCTCCATGTTAAAAGAAATATGGGAGTCATGACTGGGTGTAATCTAATAAACCTAATCATGTCATAATGAGCTATGATTTAGTTACACCCGACTCGACACACATAATGGTAGAGCAGTAGTAGTAGTACGAAGTGCATTTACTTCGTATTACACACTATATATTCTACCTTACTTCCAGCACTATCTCTCTATATACATGCCACCACCACTGCCACCTACTTAATAATATAATATGATGACTTCTTGCTTTATTATGAGATTTAGGTATATGCGGATATACTTTCCTTTTTATCCTTATCACTAGAAGGGCATTAGTAATACTATTACTACTAGTACTACTGTTAGCTAGACTATAGACATTCAAAGAAAGCTGGAAGGAAAGTCTTCTTGGTCAAACAGCACAAACTTCTTTTTATGTATTTTTATATCTATAAGAAAAAGAAAGAACTGTAAGAAATTACTATTTTACTAGGGGAAAGTGTAAGTGTGAAATGGTATAGAGATGAAGTATCAGTCAGTTTCAATACTGGAACAGATTTTTCAAACAGAGTAATTTTTTTCATATTTTCTTTAAGAGTTATGGAGTTGTTACTCAAATTGGAGAAAGTGTCTTGGAAGGGAGATTATATAGATGGGATTCTTTTAAAACAGGAGGGGGGTGTGAGTGAGGGGTTTTATAGAGTTGTATTTTTGACACTTATTGAACACATGGTAGTTTTTTTAGTGATTTTTAAAATGATTTGAATCCGAACTAAATAAAAGATTTTTGGGCTTTTTATATTAAAATTAGACAGTTTAAGAAAATGTATTTCCTGTAACATGTATAAATACAAAGCAAAAAAGATGAGACCTTTTGTGCTTAATAGTTGGTTTTATAATTGAGTGTATAAGTATATTAGTGACATTTTTTGTTATCCTGTAAGGCTACTCGTATACATTTTTTGAACCATGGAGTTATATTACAAGTTTGAATAGGGACTAGGAAGGAGAAGATTGTAAAGGAAACTCTTTCCTTTTACACAGTCATGCCGCTTTTGCTAACTTAATTCAAAAGATGTAATTTCAGCAGACTTCTTAATTGGCTGATGATATCTTGCAGAAAGTAAGGTTGATAGTAAATTTCCAGACTGAAGTTGCTCTTGGACGAGGCTAGGGTCGTTTTTTAGCTTACTTTGATACTTTATTGGGTATACTTATGTGTAGAGACTAGACAAATAAATTTAGTCACTGCTGCTACTTTCTTCTTTTTGTTAAATTATCCATTCTATTTTTTTTTTTTTTGAAAATGAACTAAATTTATTCATGTTAAATTCTTTCCCAGAGTATATTCTAATCTAATGCATTAGTTTGGAATAAAATAAGCCCAGTGCAAAACTTGAATTGGCTTGCACACTTCCCACCTTGGACTAATCAATTTTTAATTTTCGTAAAGATTTTATTTAAATCCCTGTCAATATTAGTTTAAAATTTTTGTTATCAATATTAGTCTTTAGTTTAAATTAGTTAGAACTGATGAGTATCTTTTAAAAATATCCAAAACTAAAACTATTGTGTTAAGAAACAGTATAATTTTTTGAGTAATAATCCTAAAAATAAAAGAATGTTAAAAATATTTCTACTATTATTATGATCCAGAGTGTATTAAGAGTAAAAGAAGGGATTGGGAATGTATAAAAAGATTGGCCTTGTTGCCTCTACTAAACCCTAACCCGTAGAGAGAGGGAGGTT
The DNA here is from genome assembly GCA_034696425.1 of Isotoma viridis. NCBI lineage: Eukaryota > Metazoa > Arthropoda > Collembola > Entomobryomorpha > Isotomidae > Isotoma > Isotoma viridis. The sequence goes on along the minus strand of JAQGAA010001580.1, from coordinate 3,750 downwards.
CACATCATAATAAGACCGTAAATAAAAGGCTTATCATGACTCGAACCGACTCCACTGTGTATCATAATGAGCCATAAATCATTCACTTTATTCACATCAGAATATTATTCATCCCACCAAGTGCAAGTGTAAGGGAAAAGACCCTTCTTACTTAGTACTTTAGTTATGCCAAGAGTTACTTAAGTTACCCGGCTGGGAATTTCTCACTTTCATTTCCTTCCATTTCCTTGTTACTTTCCTTTTATTCATCTCTTTTGGAATAGGATGTGCTTATGGAGAAGCCGAGTCGACTCTTATTTTATTTTCTCTTCACACTCCAAATCTATTGTGACAGCTAGTACTTTTATATAACAGAGACAAAAAGGGATCTTTGCAAGGAACAGGCGTGGATTTTATTTTAACTCTTTTTATATACTCTTTGCTAATATGTGTTATAATATTTTAAGGATTTAGTTTTGCTTTTAGTGCAAATAGCTAAAGCATTTTTGGATTATTCGGGATCTTCTATTTTTTATATGATGGAGGAGTTTTCATTAAAGTTTTCAAATTTGTTCGTATGGAATTCCTTTAGTAAGGAGACTGGTTGTCTTTAGTAAGGAGTTTTATATTAAAATACGGAAAATCCATGGTATTTGTTATACTTGCATATTAAGGGTATTGCGGGTAGTGGCTTAAAAACTTTTTTATTAAGAGTATTTTAAGTAAGTTAGTTAATAAAAAATTCTCAGTTAATTCATAGTCATTTGTCTTATTTCTGCTTAGGAGAGTCTCTTGAAATGACTTTGTTAAATATATAAAAATTATGTACTGCTAGAAATTTTTTAAGCTGTTAATTTGTATCTAAAGTTTTTACTGAAGTAATACTGAAAGACTGAATCAGATTTAGCTTATGGCATTATTGACATTTTTTCCAAATATCAAGCATAACCTATTGCATGAAGTACACATAATACTATTTTCAGAGAACTTACACCTTGGCATAAGTCGAATGCTACAAAAATTTTAATCGATTCAAAATATTGATAAAAATTTAAAGCAAATCTTTCTAAACAGTCAGTCTTAAGTATGGCCAGTTAATAAACTGTTCCAGTCATTTCCTATTGAAACTCAGAATAATAATTGTATAATAATAATATACAAGATTTACTCTTTATAGCATTGCACTTGCCATACATGCATATCCTGTTAACTTTCTACTATAACAAATCCCCAAACCAGGAAATTAAAAACTGTCATAAAATTTTATGTTGAAAAGAAATATCATCCTTTGAGACAATGCTTTTCATGCTATAATAATGATTATGCAAATCCAGCCAGTCTGACTATATATTAACAAAAAACTATATTTGAAAAAGTTATACAATCTCCATACAGGGTTGTGTATGTAATAATATTCCATGCATATCATATACCACCTATTCCATGCAAATCCATAACATGTGCTTCACTTTCTACCCCAATGTCAAAAGTTGAAAAGTTGTTAGTGTATGTGGTTTATTGAAGTATGCACCTACCGACACTTTCTATCAAGATTTCCGTAAAGATAAAACACATTATAGTGTAAGAGGCTACTAGAGAGCCCATTAATTTTAAGTGTGTAAAAGAAGTAGTAGCAGTAGTGAAGCCAATATGCACACACTACTACCTCTGCTACTTACCTATACTTTCCCTTAAGAGTGAAAGTAAGCCAGTTACTGCCACTACCACCACTAACCAACCATCACCACGAGATTATATCACACACAGAGAGAGAAAGAGAGAAGCATCACATAATGACTAGAGAGTGACTTTGACGTGATGAAAGCAAAAGTTGTCGAGTAACAGGAAACACTATGAAAACATTATATAGTGTAAGAGTAGTAGAACATGGAGAATAAGAACGGTGTGTGGTGTAGTCGACAGTGTAGAGAGTGTAATTAGTCACTCTTCTGTCACCCCATGGGGTTCCCACTTTGAATTTTAATGGAAACACGAAATCCGGATTAGTATGGAATTTTAAGCTTAACCGAATCAAAAACTGATGCTTGTGTGATGATGAGGGACAAACAATGTGGATATTTTTATTTAGGGAGAGGTATGTTTATGGTATAACGATAATCTCCTCCCACACTACTAACTACTATTACATATTTCTTTTGATAGATTAACTATATGTAAATCTAAAGTGGAGAAGGAATCGATTTAGGCACTTGCACTCTAGGGAAAGAGAAAAAATAGACCTTTTTGGGCTTTTTAGAAGTTTTTTGTAAGAAATTTTTAATTTGCAATGTTTCAACATGTTTTATATATTTTGAATCAGATTTGTCAGAATTTTTTTATATTTTTTAGAATCAGTCAGTAGTTGGGGTTAGCTTTGTGTGAGTGGTATAACAACGCCTTCATGAGGGTTTAAAGACTTAAATTTAATTCATTCTGAGTAAACAGGTCACTTCAAAGGGAAAACTCACTGATCATCGTCATTTATCATGAAACTATTTTGGAAATATCGAAAACAAGGAAAGCCAGAGTTCCCAAACTTATTTTAAAAGTTAGATAATTGTATTTCCAGTGTAAAATGCATCCTCTACAAAGATTAGTCCCATTCATACGTATCGTAGGCAATGACAAGTCTAGTTAATAAATCTAATGACTAAATTAATTGATATATTTTCACCACCATGATTTTTCTTTCAGATTATGGGAAAATGGACTTTGAATTCAATCCAAAATTGTCAACCAATCTCTTGACCACATCATCATCATCAACACCACTACCAAGGTTAAGATCTTCAAGTAATTGGAAAATAAGCTCAGGAAGTATAACTATGCTTAATAAACGTAACACCACCACCACATCTTTCAAAGAAGATAACCTCTTAGAAAGTGAAGACCTTCTTACCTCTGGCAAAGTCGGAGGTCACCACAGACCTCGAATCAAGCTTAAAATGTCTTTATCATCATCACAACTACAACCACTACCACCACCCACCCATTCTCCTTCTAACAAATTTAAATCTACTCCCACAACTTCAGAAGCTGCCAGACACTCAATATTGCTCAGACCGCTCACTCCTGACCTAATATTTATCATTGCCCTTTTGACCTTGTTGGTCAACCTACTTTTCATCAGTATAAACACAACAATACCAGGAGCTTGTGCCAGTTCAATAATATTAAATTCATCCACATCATCACTCTCCTCACCCTTACCCTCAGAAGAGCAGTCAGATTTACACTCACAGTCACAACCCCACCCACAATCTTCCAAGTATTCATCATCCCCTTTATTAAAACGTTCTCAGGATGACCTTTCTCCCTATGGGAGTAACATTATTAGAAGTAATAATAATAATAAGAATAAAAATAATAATTTAAACAAAAACGACGACTTTCATGAGTTAAATCAGCTTGTGAGTGATTTAAAACTTGAACAAGACAGTTTAATTAAAGAAGAAGAAATACAACAACCTACATCTATGACTAAGACGATAAGCAATCTTTATACAAATAATAACCCTACTTCTTCACCCATTGTTTCTCAAAAGATAATGAGCAATGATAATAATGATAATCCAAATTACCTTGATAAGCCTAAGTTTGTTAATAATATTAATCCAGTGATCACAATAAGTGACAATGAGTTACTTGTAGAATACAATACTAAACCTGCTCTTGATGAAAATCCTGATGCAACAAGATTGACTGAGAGAAATGATGAGATTAGTGAAAAAGTCACACCACTCGTAACAACAACGTCACCAGACGCCACCC
>JAQGAA010001579.1:0-15141 GCA_034696425.1 Isotoma viridis | reverse complement strand
TGAGTAAACTGAAGATCACAAGCCTTCTAACTTTTTCGTCTTCCAAGAAGGTTTGAAAAATTGCTCGTGAAAGGAACTAAATGACTTCGTTTGGCTTGACTTTGACTACCACTAATATTGTTGATGTGGTTAAAACTAGTCAGCACAAGTAGTATATAGCATATATACTTGCTGATTCCACTAAAGGTATTCTTTCTAAGTTTCTGTATTCACATGGGTATGTTTAAAGGAAGATATTTATTATTATTATGAGGTTTTATCTTTCGAATACGAATTGGATGAGGTTAGAAAACTTCTCATAAATTTTGTGAGAGTATTATTCTGGGAAAGAATTTATATTGAGTTTCATTTGAAGCAGGAAGACACTTGGAATCTTGTTAAGATGTTGCTTTTTCAACCATGATTGTTTTGAATTTTTTATGAAAATATGTATTTTTAGCCTTGTTAATGCTAACAAGTTGTTTCATTAAAATACAACTCTTCGTTTCCAATAGGCTCTCGATCTGCCCACACCCTTAATATTGCATTTAGTGCATTTCATACATACTTATTCAAAACACCCTACATCTTCCCATGTTGCTTGTGCACAACAACCTGAAGAAGCCTGTATAAATTTCTATACAACATTAATGACAGTACCACACATCCCTAGCATGAAAAAGACCTCAAGCTATATTGCAATCTTGTATATTGGAATGAAAAGCAGAATGAATGTACTTAAATAAAGTAATATACACAGAGAGCAGTGAAGATGCAATAATACACGTGAGTGGGTGTGGCTCACATACATTTAAGTGTGTATATTCAATGTTTATGTGTGAGTGGAAAAGTGAAAGTATATAAGTTCATATATCATCAGACACATATATAGAAAGATGACATATGAAAAAGACAGATATGAGTAGTGGTGGTGGTATTATAATAATCAAGGTACTTTCTCTTTTAGTAAAATTCATACCTGACTTTGAGCGTGCCCCTTGTGGTGGTGACTACTACTACTGGCGAGTTAATACTTGTAGTAGGGTTTTCTTAAGTCTTATTTGAATTTCATAGGGAATATAGAATTTTCTTCAGGGTCTCTTGTGAATGAGATTGAGATGTGAGGAGCCTGCTGGTATTAATATTAGTGAGTTGGAAAGGTATAGCGTGTGTCTTTTACTTAAAGAATACATGTATTTTTTTCCGTATGGCAATATGGTGGATTTATATTTTGTTTTTCATTATTATTATGTAGATGTATTCCAGTAGTGGATGTAGAAGGAAAGTGGTAGCATGTTATAGTGTAATAAGCTCCCTTGTGATATGGTGTTAGGAAGAAGACGTACTGCTTACACTTTTATTTGTATTTTTGATGAGATTTTTGGCCTGGAAAAAGGAAAGAATGGGAAAGAAAACTCAAACTTGTAATAAGAGTTAGAGCTCAGGGTCGTACTGGAAAGTTTTAGTTGTAAGTACTAATTCTGGAAAGTTTAGAGGGTGATAAAAATTATTATGGTTGTGTCATGCCTTTGAATTATCTACACGTGGTACGTGTAAAAAAGTCTTAAGTTAATTGTGTAAGAAATACCTTATTGTGGCTTACCTGTTCCAAAAGTTGTTAAAACTTGAGGGTTAATGAAAACTAGTTCTGTCTGTATGAAAATTTATTTACTTTAGTTGAATAATTAAATACAATCCACTAAAATAGTGTTAAGGTGATTTTAGATTTTAATCTTCTTAAAATGTGTGTGCCTATACATGTACCATTGGCCGGCTTTTCTCAAGCTTACAGCTTTCCCCTCTATCTCATATCATATTCTGTTCACTTGATTTCTTCTCATATCTTGATTTCATATAACTTTTTGTTTAAAAAGCTTCATGTCAGCTTATTTTAACAACATACTAACAAAAAATATCATTTTTAGCAAGCCTTGTAAACAAACGAAATATTTGATGGAAATATTTTTTTAAATCCATTTTTCTGTTTCAATAAACACAAATAATTGCAATTGCCTAAGTGGAAATACAATTACCTTCCATAATCAAAATCATTAACCAATAGCTTCGGAGCCCCTCGAAACTTTTTATGCCTACGCCTACCTTAATTTGATGTTTCTTCATCTCAAAAGAAGAAAAAGAAATAAGGTGAAATCTTGGATTCAATTCGCTGGAAAAAGCCCGGAATGAATTGGTGGTTTTGTCTGTATACACAGACATATTGAATGTGAGAGTAGGTAGAATACTGAAAATGTAGAGAGTGCCTAGATAAGAGCAAAATCATAGTAGGAAAGAGAAAGTGTGGAGTATTCCCCAATGGAATTGGAAAAATATTATGCCTTTTACCTTGGCATCAACTCCTATCTATCTCCTCTCTCTCTTCTTATTCTTCTTATTTACACTCTTATCATAATAATATTATCAGAGGAAGATCTTATACTCGATCTATCCAACAAACACACAAATCTCCTTAAATATTCAAAAGAAAGTTCACTTCAATTCACTCACTTGGATCTTTCACATACATCTCAGTCTATTATTCATTTCAAACAAATATCAATAGTAATTCCCAATGTATATCTAAGCTCTTGACGACTGCTTATACTATAGAGTACCAGATCTATGAAATCTACCTATTGTCAAATCTGTCTACTACTATTATCCGATCAGAATAAACCACTTAGTAAAAATATTCAAAAATATTTAAATTCTAGGTAAACAAAATGCTTAAGATATCATTTTAAAAGTTCAAACATCTTTAAGCACTACATAAACTACTTCTTGATTCAATGTCTGTCTGAAGCATCTTTTGCAGATGCACTAAATCTCTCTTTAGCATATGCTGTTTCTAAAAATACAGTATATTAGGGTACAGAGAAAGTAAACTGAATTTGAAAATCAGCCTTGGACCAAGACTAGGACAAGAGGGTTGCATTGATACTTTTACTGACACAGAAAACAAAGTCCAAAACGTAGTAAAAATTTCTCTGATCCTTTGGTATTTCAATTGCCAAGATGCTAGCAATATGATGTTCTGGCTTAAGGCAATGTAATCCCTTAAAGAGCATAGATCTTGCATAGCCTATTTAGGAATTTTTTCGTTAGTTTTCTATCTCTAACTGCAAGGCCGATCGTTACTATAAGTGTCACATATTTCAAAGTCAACAAATCCTACTGCCACGTGACACATGAAATTGATACGGGTGTACGTTCAGACGGATACTTCAAACCTGGTAGAAATAACAATAAGCAAGAAATAGGAAACAGTTGTTACAATCAAAGACAACGTAACGTAACCAGGAAGAAAGGCTGAAACCAGCAGAAGTAACAATAACATTGAATAAAGCAAGAGGGATGGCCAATTCTGACAGGAAAATAATATATTTATGATGACGACAGACAGAATAAGGACAAAACAAAATACAAAATAATACCTCTGGCTTTTGTTTGGCTTATGGCAGGTTATCTTTAACTTTTTGCTTGAGATGGGATTACAGACAGAGTAAAACATGAGGGAATAGAAGAAAAGGGAAAGTTTAACCGTATCAGATCCATCCGGGATGGGGATTTTTTTTATTAATTTTTTTTTATTTCAGACTACTGTTATTTTTTGTATTAAAATTGTACACAATGTTGTGGAGAAAGTTATTATTGATCCAATGTTTCCGTTTGAGTGAAAGTATATACATGTAGACCTTTTACAATCAAAATGAAGAATAAGGAGGAGTACCATTTCCGTCTATTATTTGAGGTCTGACTCAATGAATTCGGAAATGGAAGACCGGTTGAATGAGTGAAGAAGCGGAAGACCCACTTCATTCTTCTCATTCATCTATTTACTTTGATATATTTTGTAAGTGAAAGGTGAAGTATTGTATTTTGTACATGAATGCAGTATACTATTAAACGTAGTGGTGGTGGTGGTGGTTTTTATACGTAATTGTTTGGGAAATGCTTAGGTACTTGTCTTACTTACTTTTTCCGTGTTGTGAAAGTGAATTTGACTTCTATCTTTCACCCTTTAGCTTGACTCGCTTGACTCGCATACACGTAATAAATAACACCCGTTTTTATTAGATACTAGTGTATTGCTAGTTCCATTGTCATTATTCGTTTACAAAGCAATTCTTCTTTGAATTACTTTGTATAGTTGTACTGCATGTAGCTCAATGTACTAATAGTTAAATCCTAGATCCCAAATACCTTTCACACAGCTTGGACCAAAAAGAAAAACAGGAAATACGGTTTTTTTTTCAATTTGAGAGATCTCTTGAATCAAGATTAAGTTATTGCGTATACACGCAACTCAATTTGGGCAAGATTTGTTTTGCAATAAAAGAGTAAAGATTTGTCGTGTACCTAAAATAACTTGGATGCAGGTTTAAACGATACGCAGTAAACAAAACATAAAATATTTATGAACTTTTTATTTCATTTACCTATTCACTGGTATAACAGTGTAATCTCTCACAACTTACTTAACAATTCAAATTAAACTCAATAAATCTAATTTGACTATTATTTGAATACCTGTTTCTAGATATAGCAGTTAATAAACTTAACAACTTAACCATGTACGTTGCATGTGGGGTGGGACACCGCACCCTTTTCAAAGAGTTACTTTTAAGAGATACACAGAAAGCAACAGATATACACCCTTTGAGCTCAAATTGAAAGCTTTGCAAATGTTTATTGTTTTTAGAATAATGACTGCCAGTAAAATGACACCTTACAGTTATTGTAATAGCACTGAGCTTGTAAACATACAAAAAAACACGTGCTGGCTGGCTGTGATTATCTTAACACGAAGAAAAAATATTTTATTAAGTAATAGATCCCATCAAGGAAAGCCTGTGGCAAGGACAGTGTTAAGCAGAAATTGAATGTTTATTATAACTATAGAAAATCAAGTCTGAAAATACAAGAGGTGTTTATTCTGTTGCCTTTACTGTATAAAAGTGTAATCCTCATGCGAAAAAATGATATCAGATCGGTTCTAAGGATTTGTTTTAGTCCAATGGAACAAGAAAAGCTTGTCTTATCTTTTCTTAAAGCTAAAAAAGTCGGACAAATCTCACATCTTCTTCAAGGTATTGGTATAATAGTAAGAAATAACAATAACATTGGGTTCAGTTTCACAGTCCTGTGTATTTAATGTTATGTTAACGATAAGTAAGTGCACTATTGCTTGCATTACTAGTAGTAGTAAAAGTAATATGGGCATAATATTTAGAGAAGGCTGTGTCAATATTATGACTATAATGTAGTACCAAGGTTGACATTTTGACATCATGTTTTCGTTTATGGTAACGGCACGTTGAGAACTCAAACCCATGACAAGTCTTAAAATTTTTGGCCTGTGTCTTTAATAAATAGAACATTTATACAACAACTTAACTATTGGCAATAGGTAGTACATTTTTCCTGTAAATAATGTGTACTGGAAAATTTTTATAGTTATCTATATACAGTTTAATACTGATTTAATTTTTATTTTTCTATTATAAAGATATGATTAGATTTAAGAGTGAAAGAGTGACTCAGTGACAAATAGAGAGATATATAACACATTTATGAAATGACATGCATAATGGTCATGTATAAACATCTCGATCTCATCTTCATTCAATTAAAGCCATATAAGCTTTTTGAAAACATTGGCATGGTATTTGGCTTTGAAAAAAAATTGGAATTCTCTCACTAACTAGTATATGAGATTACAACATAGCATGTAAGCAAAAACATTTAGAAATAGATAAGAAAAAAGGAAGTTTGATGTCACACTAAAAGCAAAACTATATACTCGACCTTCTGTTCCTATATGATATGATATCTCCTTAGAAAGATTTTATTCCGTGTCTCCAGGAGTGAATCTGTAGTGTTAATAGCAGCAGATGAGGAAGATTAAATATAAGTAAAACATCAACTTTAGACCTGTGTTACTTGTTGTATCAAACTTGCCAATTTCTTGCCATGTGGCTTCAAAAATAGATTTCTACGCAATGAAAAGAATGGAACGTATTTTGTAAATGTGTAACTAACTTCTCATCCTGATTATAAATGTAGGTGTGTGTATGAAACTGGATAGATTTCACTGGTAATAAAAAACCCCAAGCTTGTTTTATATGCACACACTCATAGTGTAGATTATTCCGACTCAGAATTTCTCTAACTGTAACAACACCCATGGAAAATGTCACCTATCACAATTACTGAAGCTTCTAGTTTTGAGATTTTTATTCCAAGCTAAAAAAAGAAGCCTCGACTCGAATATTTTCTTGAAGTACATGACAATTTTCCGAGGTAAGTTTCTCTGTTTCAGTTTTTTTGCAGACTGAGGCAATTCACAGGAAGAAATGGGCAACAGTTCTCTTGTCACTTGGATCTACGTCCGAAGTAAAGCTAGTAATACTAGTCGAGGTCTAAGTCATTTTCTAAAAAGTACAAGGACTTTTCTGAAAGTCGTTCGAGAAGAAGGAAAGTAGTAATGTATTCAGTAGTTAGTAGTGACTATAGGTTAGATTGGAGGAATGTGTGGATGTCATCTGCAGTTTTTGTAACAAGGGATTTAATATACTTAGAGGGGTGTATTAACTTTGAACACTTGGAAACTAGAATAGAAACGACCTCTGTCTTTTTCGTCTAAATAGGGTTAGTAAATTGACCTTCGCTAACCACGAGCCAGGAGAAAGAGGTATTGGAAATCTGGCTAGGAACTTTATTTTTTCAAGTCTTTTAGATTTTATAAAATTAATAAAGCTAAAGCCTAAAAGTCACTTACCAGAGACGTTTTTTCTGAAAATTCATCAGTAGCATATTGAGCCCACAGCTTAAAATGCAGTTTTCCATATAACTTTTATAGATTCATTATGCAGCTTTCATTTTAATATTATGCTAATATTTCAATTTCATTTCGAATGCAAATGAAAACATTTTTATAGTCAGTTGAGATTATACAAATTATACAACTCTAAAATGCACCTGTAGTAAAAGGGAATCTTAGAGTGTAAATTGTAGATAAGCAGTCTCAAAATAAAATTCCGCTTCACATTCTAAGAAGAATATTTCATTCTGGGAAAATGGGTTTGATACTGCAAATCTTAAAAGTTCAGATGCACTCAATTTTTTTAAGAAACACGTTTTATCGTTCTAACTTCCTAGAAAAACACTGAAAAAGTGATGAAGAAATGGCAATTGATTTTACGATTACGATAATAGACTCCCCGTTGGATTTAAGAACTCTTGAGTTACTCTAGATGGATTACGTTTTTCTCACCATAACCAAGGAATCACATTACGTGAACTGACTTCACATAAATCCATACGATTGATATCCAAATCCCACACTCTCCAACTAGCCTACTGGAAGACTGTGCTTGGGTGGGGTTTAACGTTTAGATTAAGTCAGCACAGGCTCTATAAGTCTATAAGTCAAACTTAAACTAAAAGACCTAAAGACGAAGATGATCATTCGACAGGATTAAAGTTAGAAGTCTGCCTGCCCACAAGTATGAAAATAATTTATCCATGTCACACCAATGATAATTTTGATATTTTACACAAGGAAAAAAATTAAAAAGTTTCCTCCTGACTGACTTTAGTTGACTTTTACATGAGGATGTTTAGACCCTGTGCAACTATTAGAGTTGGATTGCAGTTGCAGTCGAAGAACTCTTATTTTTATACAACTTTATTATTTACCAAAAGAAAGTGTAAGTTTGAGATGGAAGCTTTTCTCAGTTGGTTTTTGCTAAGAGATGTTTGGAGTTAGACATTGAATGGAATTGGATTGGAAATGCCAAAAGGTAAATGACAGTAGAGTGGAGATTCAGTCCAAGTCTTAGGGAAAATATTATAAATAATTAAATAATCTTTATTGATCTTAATCTTAAGTAAACTTGGTGGGGTACTAACGCCCATTGCCCAGCAGTTAGCTCAAAATAGATTGAAATTAAATTATTTTAGGCTAAATTGCTTTACTGCCATTACGTTTAAAAGTAGATTGAATTTATATTTTCAGGATAAATTTTATAACTATAAACAACCAGACCCTTTAATACTTCTACAGATAAGTGTTTACGTTTAAAGTCAAACTAGTGTTGTAGAAGTCCTTTAAGTACTTTATTTCCACCGCTGCTGTTATGTAGTTATTGCAGGCTTAGGTAAAACAACCAATTAATTGGGTAAAGTTTTCGAGCTAGCTAATTATTAAATATTATGCTACCACAAGAGACAAATATGGAACTTATCATTGTTACTTTTGTTACCATTATGTAATTTAACGTTTTAAGTGCAAAATAATAAATATGTACAAAGTTTTTAATATTGAATTGAGGGTTCACAGGTATTTAACCTTAACAATACAATGTTTACTCAATACGCGCGATAAGTACTTATTAAATATTATGGCTTTTTCCTATTTGGGGCCATTATTGTCGGCATTTTAAATGAAATGAAATTAATACCTACTGCGATTATAACGTACCGATGGACCTGTTATGTTACTTTAACGAAGCATTCATTCCAAAAGAAAGTCTGTACATTTAACTTTTGTTATATTAGAGAATGGAATAGCTTTCACGAATTTAACCCTTGCCTGACAATTTTTTATCTTCTTGTTATTCTTTTCATGACGAAGCTTTTTTTATGATGCTTTATTGAACTTCTCAAATCTAGGGAATTATGAATGATGAAGGACAGCGTCGTTTTGAGGATTTAACGCTGTGTACGTTGTAGTATAATAAAACGATAAATAGCGCTGAAGGGTTATGAATGAAACAAAAATTTATCCTTCTTAAGAATTTAAAACATGCTTTGAAATGTTCTGGTATATTTATTGCTTGTGCAAAGAATTACAAAAATATTTAATTTTCAGTATTTTTAAAAGGGTTTTATTTCAATACTAACGTTACTACATAACTTATAAGTTTGTGTGTAAGAAAAGGGGAACAACCGTAGGCAACCGTCACAAGCCATTTTAATCAATAGAAGCATATTAAAGTAAACTGACTTTCTTGATTACAACTTTTATCAATCAAAAGAAGCGACTGTTGACTTTGAACATAGTTCTATAGTATAGTTGTTAAGTATACATACATAGCAAGAGGTCGAATTGATTAATTAAAGAGTCAATTATCTTGATTGGAAGGAATGCAAGTACAAGAAGCCGTCGTAAAGGACATTCAGAAACGATTTACGATTTTTATGTTGGTTTTTTATCATTTATGTAGAAGACAGTAATGGGTTATTTTATTTTGTTTTAGCGGCGTGCAAAGATAGTAAGATGTTTTTGGTATTTAAATTTTTTAACTCATGCTCCTTCTTAAAGATATTTCAAAAGGGCTTAGGGTACATTTTCATTTAATTGCTTATAAGATATATGGAACCAGAAAACAAAAATTGCACAAAACCCAATAAAGCTCTCTTTCCTTCAAAATGTAAGATTTAAAAATGTAACATTATTTCGATAGTACTTCAGCTTTTGAGTACTTTAAAACTTATATAAGTGATTGAAAACAGAAATTGAGAATTATATGTTAAGCTTTTACACATCTATAATTAGTCGAATAGAAACTTTACGTCTTATGATCACCGTTAGTCAGGTACATCTTGCCATTCTGAATCCGAAAGTGTTACTGAATGACCGGCGTATGTATATGGTGTTTAATTACTACTACTCCGTAGAGGGATTCAATATTGAGTCTAGTGTTTAATATACGACAGACTTACAGAAAGGCTCATGATCCAGTTTTGCAATTCCCTAGAAGCTAAAAAATTGTATAGCGATTAGTTACTACAGCAAGAAAAAGTCCATCACCTTAATTAATGAAAGATTAAGGTCACTCTGCCTACAAAAAGACATCCCAAAAACAACTGTACATAAAAGTTGTTGATTAAGAAGTGTGCAGAAAGCTTGGCAAAATTTCATCGAATTAGTTTCAATTTGTTTCAAGAATTAGATTCTTGATTGCAGCAAATTGATTGCTAACTCGGTCTAAATTTATACTCAAGTTAGATAATTAAACCTTATTTGTTTCGAATTTCGTAAATCTCGAATACTTCTACGTCTGGTCTATTCCACCGTATAATAATAATTCGTACAAAAACTATTCACTTTTAAGTTTTATTCAAAGCTAATAAACTCCGCGATAAAACTTATGAACAGACCTTTCTTGTGTAGGTTTGTAAATAAAGATGTACTGATGAATTAGTCTAGAATTTCGTATTGCACAAGTAGAGGAATATTAAGATAGATGACGAAATGAATGAGTGAATACATTTATGATAATTGCATTATAGGTTGAACGGTTGAAGTGTATCTAGAACTGACTACACCATAAACATAAACCCTGATTAGTTTCTTTATTTAGATAAAAATACGTACAAAGTCAACACTTGAAGGACAATTAAGCCATGATTAATGCTACTTTATGAAAGTATAATGTGTATTCTATATACGATGCAAATATTGAATTACTCATTTTCCTGTCTAGTTCTTTTATCTCATTGAAAAAACTAATGTTTGCAAGTGCTGATGGACGTTGTATATAAAAAGTGTAATTGTCTAATCGATCTCTCTTTGTTCTGTAATTTGAAACACGGCTTTCCACAATTTATATTTCAAATTAAATATAATTACAGTTTCTCATGAATTTTGCTTTAAGAGCTAAAGCACTCATTAAGTTACAAAAGATTTCTACTTTAACTATTATCTAGCACAATCAAAGTTGCACTAAGTGCTACTTTAGCAGTATAAATAGCATCTTGCTAGAAAATCTACATATTAAGTAAGTATCGCGTAATTAGCCCCTAGGGAAGGTAAAATAAACTTTTTGGAGAGATGATTTATGTCCCTAGATTGGATTGGATGCCACGGAAGGGCTAAAATAACTAAAGTATTCATAAAGGAAAGTATCGGCTTGGAATAAATTCCTGGGAATAAAACACATCGCACAAACAACATGGGAATACCTCAAACATTCTCTAATACATTTAACAGGGGCTTTCTCTAGAAGAACTATCAGCTATGTAAGTTTACCATTAAACCGTTACCATTATAAATATCTTTGTTCAAACCTATATTATTATTACTTGGCGTGGTCTCCTAATCAATAAACGGCAAACAAAGCCATACTACATGCTCGTTACTCTCGATTCTAGGTTTATTTAATGTTCTTTGAAGAGAAAGTCGACTATCCATCCGCAAAAGGTTGTACTCTTACTATGAGAGTACAACACTACGTACACATTATTATTGTCTATAGTAGTATCTTCAAATATAGCATAAATGTTTATACATCGCTACGCAAACTTGGTACAAGACAAACTAACTTCTGATTTCTGACTTAGCATGGCCTTGCCTTTTATTTTGGTCCCAGGAGTTAGTCGGAACTATAACTGCTGCTGTCTTGTTTGACTTACCCTGACATAAGTGAATGCGACTTGTTTGCCTTAAAAATCTACCTCGAGGTCAACTGCAGCTTTGCTTTGTCACAGCCTTTTTATTTTTTTACAAGCTTTCTGCAGTCAACAGTGACAATACTGTCAATGCATATATAGTTATAGTGGCCAAGAACAGTATGTAATGGTCCTTCTGTGCCAGTTATTACTTGGTGCATCATCACATCCAAAGTTTCAAAGCTAACCCCCTGCTATTATTTATATAGTAGTTAATTTACAAGGGCTGGCTGGTGAGAAACACTCCATGGAGTCCAATTGACGAACAATAGGGAAAACAAATATCCCTACAAGTAACAAAGGGAATAAAAGTGGAAAAAGTTGTTATTATTAATCGAGACTTAAGATAAGGTACTAAACGGTCTGTCGGTCTATCTATGTCAGTCCAGTTGAAAGAACAAGTTGCTGGCAGGTGGTGGTCCTATTCTCCTATTATTCTATTGAGGCTCATTGTGTTCAATATACCAAGGCATTCAACTTCTTTACCCTCGTGTCATTCGAAGAATGGAATATTATATTATGTTTATGCCTGAGCTGGCTTTCTTCTTTTAAGTAAATTGACAGTTTGACACTCCTCTTTGCTTTCTTTGTATCTTCAAAATATAGTTAAAGATACCATGGATGTATTTCGTCTCAATAAGTTGGCTTCTGACGAATTCGTATGACAAAAGTTCAGAATAAATGTGTCACTCTTTATAATTTCTGTTTTAGGCATTATTAAGTGTCCCTGAGCATTATTTCAATAATATTTAAAACATACATTTAATTTTAATCAAGTTTTCATCGATTGCTTTCAATTTGAGTCAGTTCCGTAATCAATTTTCATCAAAGTTTGTGGTAGACATAATGTTGGACACCATAATTAAATTAGAATCGTAAACTGGGTAATGCTGAAGAGGTAAAGAGGTTAGCTAAAATGGTATAATCGATTTCATTAAAATATTATTATTACTATTTCCATTCCAGCTATATTCTATTCCGGTCAGTGGTACCTCAAGTATCGGGGAAAAAATAGTGGACGACTTACAACTTATTCGCATGTGATTCTACCGTCTTCCATAATGTAAACGAAATGATGTCGTAATCTTGTTTGCTTGCGTCATAGTTTGACATATCCATGGTTAGTCCTAAAAAAAATTTCCAATCAGTAACAGTTAGTAATTTAGGAAATTATTCTTTCCCAAAAAGACTTTTTCCTAAAAATAATCAACCTGACAAGTATTCCTTTCCTGGATCAAATGCATTTGAATGGGGTTTCTTTTGGTGAAAGTAAATTGCTAAAACCATATGCTTTTCATGTGTAGTGTAGTTGTATTATAAGAACTGTAAACTGTTCTTATCTTTAGTTGCATATGGAGAAAGTATTAGTTTTTATTTGTGAGTGGTGAGTCTCTCTTTCCAAAAAAGGTTGAATGTAATGGCAAGTAAGTATTTATGTAGTTCATAATACAAAAGGTATCACACAGCACTTGGAAATTAAGTTGACGTTGAGCCCTTACTCGTTGAATATGAATGTCTAATTTCGAGTATTGAGCAGCATAAGTTTTCAAGTATTATCGACAGTCGACATTGAAGTTGAGTGGTCTCTCTCTCTCCCTCTCTTCTTGCATTATTTACGTCATCGTCATCATCATCATGAGAAAGAAATAATGAAAAGAAATATATGAAGACTCGACGCAAAAAATAATGTCGTAAAGTGCATATAGGATGATACGGATTATGAAGTGAATAAATGAATGCTCACCTGCTCACCCACTCTTCAGTCCTGATCATTTATGTCATACTATTTTCAAACTTTGACATAATGTTGACCTTGTCTGGTCTACTAACTACGAAAATAAATCTCATTACAAAAAGTACTGAGAGTGGTTTTTGTAAACTAAATACTGTGATCAATATCAAAGTCTGTAGGAAGATAAGTATTTCAAAAGATGTTTTTCAACAAGTATGCATGTTCCCTTTGGGCATACCAAAATAAAACTGACCTGCCCCTATTTACATTGAAGTGAGTAAGTTAAAATGCTAAGTCATGACAGTCATTATTTTGCACTCCAATGTTAGTTTGGGATTTGGATTAACCTTGAAAGTTTTAGAAATAGTAATTAATTCATCGGCAACAAAGTATCATTTTCGCTTTAAGGCTGGCAATGCCAATCTATCTTTTTCAGACTCAGCCAAGCTCTAAAAGAGCTCACATGCGGATTAGTCATTAGGCACGTACGTCTGACGGGAAGGGATATGGATATGAAATTCCCATGCTGCTACCTCCTTGCTGTCTTTGTCATTGAATAGGGAGTCAGTATTGAATCTACTATGCCGTGGTGCCGTGGACAGGGAACGTGGGATAAGCCAACATTAGCTCTCGAGATTGAAAATGATAATTTATTTACTAGAAGTGTTTTACTCAGAGAAAATAAATGCATGTCAGTTACGAATAAGTGATATGATAATAGCAGGTGCTTTAAAATTTTACGTCAGTACTTTGACGGTCAACGGCATCTTGATGAGGTACATCGGTACATGCTTTAAAGGTTTTTTTGTTCTGATGGGTGATAAAGTTAGGTTGTTAAATTTTAAAATTAGGATGACGTATAAAACACGGAATGAAGTTTTTTTTTATAAAGTTGGCCTTGAAAGGATTAGCACAGTTCCAAGTTTCAAACCCCTTTCGTTTGTCATCAAGGCAAAAGCTTTTTAATCTTCATTCATTTTAAGGGTGTGATTTATGTAGAAAGATATACCATATTTAGCTACCAGCATTTATTACATTTATTTATTTCTTTGACTCAGATGGTGAAAGTACACCGATATATGTGTAAATAAAATGTGGTGTAATATTTTAGTAGTAAAACAAGGAGTCATCATGGATTATTGACAGTCAGATTGGCGTTGACAAATTAACAAACGGATTTTTCAATAGTTGTAGTTATTGATCTCAAATCACAGTAAATACAGAAAGTGCTTCTCGCTTCTTCTCTACCCAGGTAGTTTATGCAGCAATTAAATGACTGTTTTCTTATGCATTTTTATTATGTTGAACATTGCTAAAACACAATTAATGTTCTTGTAACAGTAATATTGTTACCAAAAATTTCATGTATACAATGTTAGTTGCTAGCATGCAGCAGAAATGATTGCTGGGAGGCATGACATAAGTCACATAAAGTCTCTTGACACCTGTCGAGCAGATAAAATCATATCAAAGACACGTTTCGTCAGGTCAGTATATAACATAAATAGACTAGCTAAGGAATTTGTTCAAGTTTGCTGAGACTGCTGTAATTAATTTTGTCTGGATCGAGAGTAAAAGATGAAAAGTACATTTTGTTTAATGTACCCACGCGCTTTAATGAGCAGAACAAGTAAAAGCTTACGTTGCTTTTCTCTAGTTTTTACTAATCTCTTTGATTTTTAATTCATGCATACTTGACAACCAGTCATGATTATCATGAATGATTATAAAAAATTCAGAATAGCTCATACTTGATAAATTTATCGACTTAAATCTTAAAAAGTACTACCGAAATATTTGGACTTTAACGTACGATAAGATTAATTCACCAGAAAAGGTGGAATATAAAAGATTTTCACTTAAAAATTAAACCTTTGTCTCTTTTATTTATGCATCGCGTTTAAAATATAACAACAATATTTAACTAACTAAAACTACCTTGTACTTGTACGTATTGTAAAATGCTTTCTGAAAAT
>JAQGAA010001578.1:0-15147 GCA_034696425.1 Isotoma viridis | reverse complement strand
TTTTTTAGTTGAAGAATAGCCATGAACAATTAAGAGATGATATTATATGGGGGTGGTTCATAATGTTGGTTTAAGGCCCCATAGGGTACTTTGATACTTTTAAGGGTTCTTTATATACTGAAAGGGTAGGGGTAATATGGGATGCCACGCCTCGGAGTTGTATCCTTGCTCTATATTGGGTTTACACAGAGACCGCCCATGCTTTCACTTTTATCCAGAAGTTCTTATTATGTCATGTGCGATTTCTCCCGTTTTTGCAATGTGGGTAACGAGTCTTTCCGTTTGGGTTTGGGTTAAAGAATCCATTTAGAAGGGATTCTTTGTTTTTTAAAGGGAGTAAATGAGTACAAAATCATTGACCTATTGAGAAATGAATGGAATTTTAGTAATTAGTAAATCTATGAGAGAGAGTCTATATATATGACCATTCATTCTTCACCCATAGACACAGAAATGTAAGTGGATACACAGAATAAGAGATTTTTTGTTGGATTTTTGGGGCATTGCTAAAATGATAATATTGTAATGTAAGGGCTGGAATGGAATTCAGCGTAGCTGTAAGTGTAAGTAAAGTAGAATACATAGAGAGTAGGATGGATATGGAATAAGCGTATTTTATAAGCGACTTGGTTTTGGTTTTGTTTCGTAAGTTTAGCCGAAATAGAATCGGGGGTCAGCGGAGACAGGTGAATTTTGCAAAGAATCCATACATTTAGTTTGAGCAATCTCTTCAACGATTCCTTGCTTAACACCATCTTTTGCCTTTGAACGCAGATAGTTTTGCCAATTTTTCGCAAATTCTCTTAGATACAAGGTTCGTCCCATCATCATCTGCCCAGTTTGATGTTCTCTGGACTCGATTTCATGTGTGTACATTGATTACAATTTGGTACATGTATATATATAGAGCATGCGAAATTTTTGCCAATATGCTTTTCTATAAAAAAGTTCCATATTCCTTGATTTTGGCAAAGGCTTGCTGCTCAAGAGAGGAAAAGTAAAATGCGAATGTGCGAATATCCGACTCGGGATGTATGCTCTGTTTAGTTGTATAACTTGCAACTCTTATGAAATGCTTTGAAGGGTATTTTTAGCAATAAACTTTTAACTTTACAAAGAGAAAGTAAAAGTGTTGACTATAGCATGGTATCAGTTTTGATCTAGATGTACTTTACTCTTTTGTATTTTCATACGTTTCATGCTTACTTTTCTGTTTCTACACAAACGTTTTCATATCGTGGCATTTTTAGTATGAATACGGACGAACGTTTCATGAGAGAGATGGAGAAAGTTGGAGAAAGTTGAACCCGGTGAAAGGCATGTCGTATGATTTTTTAGTTTATAATCTTTGTTTCCTTTGTCTTAAAAACTACAATTGGGAAGCTTGTAGACCTTATATAACTTGAAGACGCTTGACCCCGCTATGATCAGAAAAAAAGTATTGAAATGGTGTGTACAAGTCGCTTGGTAACATTTTACAAAGTAACTTTCACTTCTAAATGTTATCATGTAAATTAAATTCAAATCACAAATCCCACATATAGAGGCAGTAACAACCCTGAGAAAGAATTAAAGAATTTTTACCTCTAATTCAATAAAGCTTGTGCTTTTATTATTATAACTCATTATGCAATCATCATTGACACCCATGAACTACAACAACAAAGATACAAGTAATGTAAATAACAAAAATGACAGCAGCGGTATAAAACTCGGAAATTTCAACTTCGACCCGATGTACATAAACCTATTTCTAGGTTTAGGATCTGAAAGCGTTAACAAGTATAAAGACGAATATCCAGGTGAAGCTGATGACACATCAAGTACAGGAGGTTTTTCAACTCGTTCTAATTTCAGTTCATATCATCAAAACTCTGAGCTGAGGCGACCACCTTCACCAAATTTGGCTAAGAAAACTATTAAAATCGTCAACTTTCTTCATAAATTAACCTGGTTCCAACATCAAGATGAAATAATACGTTTCTTATACCGGACAAATGTTACTCACAGTCCTTTCACTGACTGTTGTCTTACTACACTCATTCCAATAGAAGATATTCCAATAGAAAATGGAAAGCGTGAAGGGAGTGGTGAAAGCAAAAATAAGAAACCCGGTAGTAGCAATTCTAACACTAAAGATAAGCAAGCAAAGGCAAAACGTGTTGTTGCCTCAATTGGCCCTTTTCTATCTTGTCCTGGTCGACACGATCGTGGTCCGGATTATGAAGTTTTTCCTTGGTTTATGAAACCTTCTGAAGCGTCTTTGAAGAAAATGCAACAATTGACGACTCTTGAAGCAGCAATCGCTGTTCCAAAATCAAGACCTCTTAGGTTAGTAGAAAGATTATATATACGATGAAAGTGAAAGCTGACTTTCACTCAACTTATTTTTTATAACTGTTCTATAGTAGTGTACAGTCAGATCTCAAGTGTAGACATTGTCCAAGGACTTCGATTGGAGGTATTGACTCGGACGGGGTGTATGAAGATTATAAAAGTACTATAACTTACGGAAAGTATGTGGAGATATGAAATATTTTGAAAATCAATTTGTAATACCATTTTACATTTAAAATTGATTTAAAAAATATTTTAACTTATTCTAGAATTGATAAAAATTACCAGAAAAAGTTCATAGAACGATATGAAGCTTTTCTTGATGCTGGGAATGCTGAAAGTTCTCGACCTGGTTCTGCTAAGGTTAGTTTTTCAAATTTGAGTAAAAATACAAATCTTTTAAAACATTCAAAATTTAATGTTAAAAGCCAGGCAAATCTAGCCTTTCTCACATTTTTGGCACCTTGAATCGGAAAGGGTTCCGTCTGTAAGTTTCATTTCTCCAGGCTCATTAAATTGTAAACAAAATGCAAGATAATCGAAATCGCTATGATAATTAGTAATGTTTTTTTATAAATGTACAGTCAATTAAATCCTTTATCAAAATATACTTATTCCATAACAGGGAAAACAAGTTCCTAGCCGTGCAAATTTCGACAGAGACAATTTTTCAGAGGCAGTAGCACCAATTACCTTACCATTTCATACACCTATGAATCAAACTAGTGAGGATCAACAATCCGGTACGAAGATTCTGTATGGTCCAGCTGCAATTGCTTCAGTGAGCGGATACAACTTCAAAAAGAAAAATAACCATCCGCATCCGGTCCAAGCAACAATTAAACCAACATTAAATATCTCTATGCCGAAGAAACCAATAGAAGTCCCAGAGCCTCATAAACAACAAAACCCGATTCGTATTCCATTTCCACCTGATAATGTTCGATACTATGATGACGATGTTGATCCCGAAATAGTAGAACACTTGAACAACGCACCTTTAACTTTTGGACCTGATGCTGGTAGAAGTCAAGGACTACCAAATATGGCTAATGGTAGCTTTTCTACAATTATTTCGGCTCAAGATCCTAGAACAGTTATTTATGAATATACGATAAGCTCAGCCAGGCTCGAAAACAATCCTAATTCTCCACGTTTCCGAAAAAAGCCAACAACTGCCAGAAGGCAAAAGACTGTAGTACATGATCCTACTAAGGATAAGCTTGTTCGAACCAATGAGGGGAGCACACCACGCAAGAAGAAAGCTATCAAAGTTCGAAATTCGATTCCCTTAAGTGCAAATTCAAAGATACCTGAATCAGGACGTAAATTAAAAGAAGCTAAACCGCTAGCTACTGCGAGGTTGATAAAAGAAATCAAACAAAAAGACGATTCGAAAAGGTATATTACACACGACTGACTTGAATGGAAATTAACTATCTGTCTCTACAGTTAATAATTAATTATCTAAAGTTTCTAAAGCACACATATTTTACTGCTTTATAACTTTTCCCTTTTCCAATTACTAGAAATCCAGAACGAGAATCAAAGACCAGACCAATATCAGTTCGCGTTTCACCAAGACGTCCACCAGCCATCCTTGTCTCACCAAGACAAGTCAAATCCAAAGTACTTTCGAAAAAGAAGTCAAACAGTTCACGACGATTTAGCCAGAGCATTTCTACAGTGAAGCTTCCTACTCCCAAAACAAAATATTCAAGCAGACTAGTGTTGGACTAGGGATATTAAAAGATTACGGCAAGACAACTGATTTTGGATTTAGCCTTATCTTTTTTTTGTATTATGATACATATACTGAGTGATTTAAAAAATTAAAGATACCTTAAACAACGAAAGGGATAATTTATCAAAGGAGCGTGTAACCTTTATTTCAAAAAGTTGTATATTAAACATAAAATAATGAGAGCTGGATTAGAACATTTACTCATTATCCTCACTCCTGAGCCTGGCATTGGCGTTCGTTACCCGGATGGACAGTTCTTGGGCTCGTTCGACGATAGCCTTACGCTTCTTAGAGGAAACTCCATGAGCGATTTCTGCGCAGTATTTCCTATTTTGCATCATCAACATCTCAAGTTCCTAATAAAAATTCAAACGACATAGAATTAGATGCTTTCATTTTAAGCCCAGTGTTTACAAATCAATATATATAATTTAATCAAAGAATGGCTATCTTACCTTAGTATTATGTACGAGTACTTTAAGGAAACCAGTTGGGAGCATGTGACGAGTGGTTTTTGCAGAACCGTAACCAATATTTGGCATAAGGTACTGTCCCTTGAAACGCCTTCTTACTCTGTTGTCGATACCCTTGGGTTTCCTCCAGTTATCCTATTGTAAATAAAAACAGATACTTTTATGCATGTTTCCTTCGTGATGCATAAAATTTTAACTCTATTAACTATATACTCCCATCATACTTACCTTGACCTTGACATATCGGTCACTCTGATGACGGATGAACTTGGTCGTCCGCTTCTTGACAATTCGAGGTTTAAGTGCTGGTCTAAGGGCCATCGTGAAGGATTATTCTATACTCTGCAAAATAATACAAATTCTTGAGTGAGAAATTTATTCAATTTTTAAATATAGACTACTTCCAACTTCATACTTCTCCTATACTCCTATCTGTCTCAGGAAGCGCAAAGCAAAGTAGAAGCTAGACTACAACTTATCATTCCTAATTTATCAACACTAAAAGTATTGACCAATAAATTCACGAGTTTTAAGAAATGATTAACTGATTTATCGGTTTTTGTCGTATAACATGATATTCGGCAAAACTTACAATATTTTTAAATCGATTTAGACTCACAACTCAAAAGGTGATTCCTTTCCTTAACTTTATGCAACATCAAACATTGTTCCTAAATGTAATATATAATACTAATTCCCATTTTACTTCCAACTTCATGCCTCGTGTGTCAAGATCATGCTTTCTTCATACCTAACATAAATATTATTCGTCTAACATAAATCCTTATGGCTTTTTCATATTTTCAATTTTGTATTCATACTTTATCTAAACACTTGACTACACAATGCTGATTTGCTGACTAAACTTTTGAATTCCAAATTACATAAAATTCACAAAAATCCTCTAAAAAGTTCCCGAAGCAAATCCAATATGCCAAAAATCCCTCACAACTTGCTAAAAAAATATCTTTATAAAAATTCAGCTTTCAAAGCTACGCTACTTTCTATATTGTGTATTGTTGTCCAATTTTAATTGTTGAACAAAAGTGTAAACGGTAATAGTCATTAAGTAGACGATAACCCTTATCACTTATCTTATGACTTATCTTCAAAATTTCGAAATAAATTTAAAAAAACATAAAAATATCTTACCTTCTTTATCCGGAAAACAGGACCTCACTCAACTGAATGAAGTTGGACCACGCTGCTCTGATTGAAAGATTCCTCACCACTCACCACACACTACTCCGGTTAAATTGTGCTAACACACTTTTTTGGCGGAACATACAAACCAATGGGGCATTATGAGAAATCACTCCTGTGTTATCTTCCCTTTTTTAATTAAAATTTCTACGTAATTTTTTATCGAAATTTTGTTTTTGTTTCGAAATTTTTGTGATTTTTTATGAAAATTCAAAAGATTCATTTTAGATTTTCAAAATTTCAAATATTTTTAGAAATAATGAGTTATTTAAAAAAAACTCATAAAGCAAAACTAAATCCTGCGATTAGTGAAGCAAGTCACGTTGAGATTAGTAAATGAAATGCGGGAAAATTGATATTGAAAACAAAATAAATGTGTTTTTTAAATGTCAATCCACAATTACTGAAATGAAGTTGACAATTACAAAATCGATACGATAATTCGCAATTTCACAGACTTGGATTTTTTTATTATTTCAAAAATCTTAGAACAAAATCCAGGTCAGAGGTGAAATTTTATTTGTGCGAATTTCATCTCGTAATGCTTCAATAAATATCAAAGTCAAAAAGGTGGAGAAGACAAAAAAGTTGAAAGTTTGTTTATTGTTTTTTGTCTGTCACCTGTCACTGTGTCATCTGTTGAAGGTTGAAAGTTCAAATTTTGTCAAGTTCAAGATCCAAGGAATTCGAAGTTAAGGCTGTAGGTAAAAAATAGAGTAAACAATAAATATAATATATTCAAAGTTGATTAGCAGTTCTTCTCTTTTGCATATTCTTAAATCCATTATTTCGCATTGCAATTGATTGCAGCTGACGAAGACAGACTCCACTAAAATGCAAGATCTAACCTTCTAAACCTAATTTACTTCTAAATATTTGTCACAGATTTATACAGTCAGCAGACAGTTAAAGGTGAAGGCGAAAATATGTGGAACTCAGGCTCATCAGATTCAGAGCTTGAATTTGTCGGAAATAAAAATACCAGTGGTAAATCAAATACGAAGGTAAAATCAAAGAACGGTAAGAAGCAGAAAAATAAGAACATTCGAAAATCACCACAAGCAAAGCAAGAAAATGACAATACAAGATGCGAGCAGGTTGAACGTAAGAATGAGTTGCCAGTGAATCTCCAGTCTTCATCCGAATGTTCATCTGATTCGTCTTCAGTGGAATCAGATGAAGAATCTGGTGGAATGGGGTATGGAAAACAAGCATTGGGAATTGATCCTTCCGAAGTTGCGAATTATGATGGGAAGTCAGCACCACAAAATGGATCGCAGTATCTTCTATCTGTTATACAAGAGACGAGAAAGGTGCCCAAAGTTGCGGTGGCAAATCCGCATGAATTGGCGTCAAGGATGAAACCTAACGCCCGTGTCAGTTATCTTGACAGCTTTAAAAATGTAAGTTGTAGATTTTTAGGGTACCTGTTTGAGTTGATGGATTCCAGCATAATTAGATTAGTTTTGACAGTCGAATGGCTAGGTTACAAAAGCTGATCGTTCAAAGCTATTTTTTTAGAAACAAACTTTCTTTAATCGTGTTTACTTTGAATTCCATTTAGCAAGTTGATATTGCTGATATTGCAAGAACAGAGCAGTCTAACCCCTACGTACCTAGTCAAGAATGGAGAAACGAAAAGCTGAATGACTTCTCCCTTTTACGGTCAAAAGTTGAGCGTTGGAAAGACCTCCTGGCCAAAGGAGTGACAAAAATGAAAACTAACAACTTGAGACTGGTATGTGTAAATTTAATCATTTTGATTGATTGTATGTAGCAGTTGTTGTAACGTTACATTTTTTTTATTGAAAAAGTTGTTTACCTAATACAAGGTAGTGGTTACTTAAGTACACTTGGAAAAATATGTGACCGGATGTAAAGATGTAAAAGTATAAGTGCCCGGAAAAAATACCATAATCCCTTAATAATAGCCGTACTTCGCAATAATATTTCTACTTTTCTAGATAACATTTTCGCTAACCCAACCTAAAACTTTAAAGGAGAGAAGTAACCAGAAACTAATCCAACAAAAAAATAATCTAGAGAACAATCCAGAAACTAACCCAACCTAAAAATTGAATCTAGAGCAGAGTCCCCATTTCTTTACATTAAAAAAATTTTCGCTACCGTACCTAACCCAAAAATCCAGGAATGTTTTCTATAGTGTTTCATTATTGTAGTGCATAGTGCTTTTTGTGAATTTTTTTTGATAAAGGAGAACTCATGCCCATGATAAAGGAGAACTCATGCCCATGATAAAGGAGAAGCATATGCAACTGACCAATTGTATTTTAAAGATATCTTTTACCAAAACTAATTGAGGGTTTAAGCTTCTTGGTATACCCCATTTTCAAATTTTTGTCGCATGGGCAGTTGAATTGTATGGGCAAATCTTGGACAGAAATTTTATTCCGGGCGTGGTGAAAAACATCCAAGCACACAAAAAACTTTAAATGTTTGTCCGCGTACCACTACTGAATATAGCATAAATTTATTTGTGTGTATTTATTCAATTTCTAGCCAGAAGCTGGAAACCGAGTTGTTTGGCAAAAGTTTTGCTTTGGCCTAAAGTTTGAAAAACTCATTGAATCTCGGAAGCAGAAAGTGGATGATTCAGTGGATACAATAATTTCTGACTACTTCACAGATCTCATGGAAAACTCTAAAGACGGATCGCTAATAAAGACAGAAGCAGATGGGGAGGAAAGTCCTTTAAGTCCTGGGAGTATTACTACAACAATTCACGTTGAAGGAGTTGTAGACGACGCATCATCAACTTCAACATCCGACTTATCTGATGTCAGCATTAAAAGTGGAATTAGCAACGGGTGTCAACCATTAATGAGTATAATGCTGCTTCTGACTCAAAAACAAGTAGAGCAACTGATTTACTACCAATCAGAATGGATTGACAACTACGGATTTTTAAACAAGTGTCAAGGAGAATGGTTATACGCTTTGCTTTCTTGCGTAGAAAAACCCTTAGAACCAAGTACAATGGCTGACATCAGAAACATTTGCAAATCACTTATTAAAATCAAGAATAACTTTTGTTCTAAATTAAACGAGAAAACTGAAGCGGACTTAAATGGTATAAAACCAAAAGAAAAATCATCACTTACAGACTTGAATGACTTAACGATTGAAAGTGAACCTGATGAAAGTCCCCCACCGTGCAGCGAGTACGTGAATTCCCTGAATCTTTTCATTTACCTCGTTGGAGACTACTTCAGCCAGAAGGACTTAGTTATGGAATTGACATACATTTTTCAAGACTAATAGCAATATTGAGTATCGCATGTGCCATCGAAATTATTTAAACCTGTCATATTCCAATATTTCTCCTTTCATATTTATTTCTTATGAAAGAATCCAGAGTGATTGAAATTGAAAGACAAAATCAATTTAAAAAAGTTCTCATAAAAAAACAATAATTAGTTTCTTCGACACTGACTAGCAAAACAGAATTTATTGCATTGAAACGTTTCTATACATAATATAACTTGTCGTCTATTATTATGGCGAGAAATTGACATTACTTACTTATAATTATTATTTACATTAAAGGATGATCCGTGTCGTGATGTATATTTATGTATTAAGTAAAGATTACTTATGAATAATTATATTGATAAACTTGCTTTGAAAAGTATATTAACAACATTGATTAACAATTTATTCCATAAAGGGTATAAGTTAAGTTAAGTAGATGGGTTTCGAATCAACGTACCTAAATCTAGTTACAATAAAAATATAATAATTAACACCCCATAGTTTTCTAAAGCTAACTCTATAGTTTTGTAGTATTCCGTGAAAGTTACACAGTAGTACTTGAAATGCCTTTAGGTTAGCTTCTAATAAATTGTAAACTTGCAAACATTATAGAATTAGTTAAAATTCAATGATTTCGATTCACTCAATATATATTCTAACAATTACAATAATAAAGTAATAACTTATTACTTACAGTTATAATTCTAAAAAATACATGTAATTACTCGATTGTGATAACAATAACTAAAAAATGGATACAAGGATACAACAATCGTCATCGCTATAAAACCCCAGAATTGTTAACTAATCTTAAGTACAATTATGAGAATAATAAATAACTAACTTAATACCGGTTTAAGTTAATAATCTAAATATATACAACCATTTCGTACATCATTCCACTTATTTAATTTAAATGTTAAAAGTCTCACATGACCAGGCCAATCAATTTTTCTTTATCGATCTATGAAACAGCTCTGATTGAACTTTTTCTTATCTATTTGCATATTTACATAACAATGTATTTAAAAGTGTTATTTGGAGAGGAGAGTGTGTGTAGTAATCTTTTGTCGTGGTAATGGTTTCAAAATTCACTAAAAGTATAAGAGTCTCTTAGCTAGCACCCGTCATATGCCTTTCAGTTTCTTGTGAGGTCCCTTATTAAACCAATTAAGAAATACGCATATTTTTCTCTGTACTTAATTACATCTAGGAAAAAATGTTTAACAAGTGTCTCACTGTCATTGTCACAGTATTTACTGTCACCTTGTGTATTTCACCTTTTCAAAATTCGATCGTCTTTTTGTCTCTTTTTTTACATCTTTAAAAACTAAACCGTCCTAAACCATTCAATAAAACTGAGGACGATTCATGGTTTCGAAAAGGATTGAAAATCTTTTAAAATTCATAAATGTTAGATAGCAAAATTCGAACATTTTATAAGATTTTTGATATAAGTTTAGTTTCTAAAATAGTTTATTCAGTCACACGACTTAAAATTGGGTCGATCAATTACATTGCAAAATAACTGTGACAAACTAACATAAGGGTTTAATTTTTTGAATCATTATTTTTTTCATTTTTTACATCCTTTTTGGTAGAAAAAGGAAACTAGATTCGTTGCAAGATTCTTTTAAAACTATTTCTATTTAAATAGATCTTCCATATCCTTATATATACAAGTATGTAAATGTAACGAACGTGATGTGATTATTATGACAGTAATAATATTATAATTTTATCCTTTCATAATAATAATTGATTTTTTCGTTTTTTTGTACAACATTCTTCGCTGCATTGCATTTGAAGATTTAGAAGTTTTTAGCAATAATGATTTATAATTTATAGATACATCAGGTTTGATCCTTTAGTACATTTCGTTCGTCTTAATTTCTTCAACAATTGTTTTAAATATGTGAGGCTGCCTGCATTTTTTTGAGGTAATTATTGGTAAATTGTTTGTGTGTGTTAGTTAGTTATATCAGGTTAGATTTTTGAATGAGGTTTAGTTTTTTGAGAAGTATAAGAGCTGTGATTAGTACTTGAGTTGTAAATAGTGAAATGCCTTCCGCCACATTCGTAAAAGTTTTATCTAAAATTTTCGATATTTAAAAGAGATTTCAATTTGTATTAAGAAACAAAAGCGGACTTTGTTTTAAACTTATAATTGGATCTTAAATCATTTTAACATTTAATTTTTCTAATCCAAACTTATTTCATTAATTGAAACAATTCATTAAATATTCGAGAAATCAATCAATTGAAATTAAAAATTAGTAAATGAAACGTTTTGTAGTGCTACACTTGAAAAATTGATTTTGTTACACATTTGCATAAACATGGTAATTTTCCCTATTACCATCTGAAAGTAACTTTTTCTTTGAATTTTAAAGAGTATTCAAACTTGAAAAAGACTTGAAGGAATTAATTATTAAAACTTACTAATTCCACGAATAATTAAAATTTGAAGTAGTAAACACTCTCTATAACGTGCATTACACGTCCTCCAGTCTTTTTCAGTATTAGCAAAAATTCCTTAAAACATGAAAGATTATTCACAATGCTCTTTGAAAAAAAAATTACCTCAAATTCTTTTTAAATTGAAAAATTCTTAGAAAAAAAATCTTCCACAAGATTCCACACAAGTTCTTCACCCAACTAGGAACAAATTTCAAATTTATTCAAGAATGAAATGACATTTCTTATCTATTCCTTCCATCCCTAATTGTTAACATTTCTCACACAAACCTCTCAAAATAAGCAATTTAGCTAGAATCAATTTTATTCATAGTTAAAATCTTTAAACCCCTTAAAACTATAAAGTTTTGCATGCATTAAAAACATCTTTCAAAATGTATTATTTCTTAAGAAACTACTTTGAGGAAATTTCCCAATTGTTTTTCATTAAATAGATAAGATATAGATTTTTTCTATGTATTGAGATGTAAGTCAGGTATCTCGTTGTCTGCTGCTGATGATTTTTTTTAATGTTTAATTATGCATGTATGTGTGTTATGAATACGTACAAGCAATTGTTTTTTTTAATTAATCCCTTGCATAATATATGTATTGTACTTAATTTAGAATTACATTGAAATCCACACACATTTTTAATATTTCACACACTTCTTTTACACCTATTTTAATGAAATGTTGTTCAAAATTGATATTTAAGTCATTTAGGTATTTAGTTATCATGGGTTTAGGTAAAATTGTGTGATATTTTTTATAATTGAATACATTTTTTGATTCCTATTTACTTTTTATGGAAAACTCTCACTTTCTTCAGGCTGCGGTTCTTTGTAATTGTTAATCTATTAACGTATAATTAACTAAGTGAACTATATCAAAATGTTCTAGTCGTTGTTTTAAAATTACTCAAAGTGACCCTACCTACCCATCTTCATGCATAGGTCAAAGGTCACTGTCATATCCGTGTCCTTCCTGCCTTCTTCTACAGGAGAAAAAAATACTGGAATTTGAATAGAGATATTTATATATATTATAATAATATTATATACTTATATTTTAGTATATATAGTAAGTAGTATTTTGGAAAACATTTTCGGAGATATGATGAACGATCTGGAATCTTTTTTATATTTATATTCTGAGTTCCATGAGTTTTAAGAGTGTGTGTGTGTGTGTGTAGCATATAGTACTATTTTTTAGTTAGTACATTATATCTAGCACTTAAAGGTACACGAACAAGAGTAATTATGTTATTTTTGACTATCGAAACGAAAATACGTTCGAGAAATCATTAGAGGTATTTACATTTTTTCTTCGAAGAATGAGATCAATATTATGTATCATATTGTTGTGTAACAAAATTTAAGGTATTTGTAATTGTAACATATAACATATAGCTTGCTTATTACTCCTAAATTACAAGGTAGGTATACAAAGTTACAACATAATACAAATCCGTTGAGCTTATATAGTTTTCATAATAAGTAACAAATTAATTGGGTAATAATTAATAATAATAATAATATATTATTATTTTTACAGAATTTTCATAATTTTTTTAAAATACGTTAATTAACTAGCGTTAAGGTATTAACTTTAGTAGTGGTGGTGGTTGTACAGTTACAAGAAGAATTTGAGAGAAGAATCAGCCTTAAGCATTTTAAAGTAGAAATTTTAAACAAAAATTGAATTTCATTTTATAAAGGTATTAATTGCAGGGGGATTTAAAAAGGATTTTAACAGCGCATAATAAAAAGAACAATTAGATAGGCTCTTTAAAAGTTAGTTTCAAATCTGTTTTAGAAAAACAAATGCAAAGATGCATTGAATTAAGAGAAAAGGCTGGAACAACAGATTTTATCCATTTTATAACAATATACCTATTGACCTTGTGCCAGGAAGGATAAAAAGTAACGATTCCTTTTAACAAATCCGTGTGCTATTAAATTTTGTCTTTTTTATGAGCCCAGTTTTACTACAATATTTAAAAGTCCATGTTACCAAAGAGGAAAAATCATCCTGACCAGCAGTCCTTTTATACACGTTTGATAAAATGGAGCTTTTTCAATAGAGCAAAAAATGAAGGCAAAGTTTGTATATGAAAACTACATCCCTTACTTTATATTACACCAAAAGTCTCTGATTTCACCATCTGTGATAAATAGGTTTTTTATGAATATTTACCAAAATTGCAAAGTCAAGTGGCAATAATACGAGTAAAGGTATAATAACATTCAAGGTGAAAGTATTAATAAAATAAAAGGTTGTACACAGTTGATAATAGTAGTAAAGGTGATATAATACTATATAATAGTAAGTAGTATTCGTAATAATAGTTGATGGTAATAATAGTTTGAAATAAGTTCGGAATTAACTTTAATTATATTGTAAAGTAAAAAGAGTTTATGAGTAAAAAATCAAGCGATAGAACACTTTTCTTTGACTTTCTTTGTAGAACTTCTAGATGATCCTTTAGAGTCTAATTGTAAACTCATGTTCCGATTTTTCTCCAGAGTCAGCAATTCTTGGAAGAGCTCATTTACGTTGTGATTTGTTTTGGCTGACGTCTCGATAAAGTTGCATTGCCATCTTCGAGCTTGGTTTTCTCCATCCGTCTGTAATTTCAGTAACAAAAGCATTCTTTAGTACAATTATGTTTTTCGCCAATTTTCTAATAATAAACAAAAGTTATTAAAGTAAGACGCAGTCATGTTTTAGATTGTGCAATTTAAAAAGAAAAAAGAATGCTTATGTGATACAAATCGATGTAAAATTATGTATTTGATCTTGTTATGAAATACACGAGAGTTGTAAAAAATGACGAAAAAATATATGAAGCTATAAATGTATATAATAATGTATTTAAGGTTGCATAAAATTGTATCTCGTACTACTACGCTGAAACGAAAATGCATCGGGTATTTCTCTTAAGTACAAAGGTTTTTATATTTATTTCATGGTTAGGTAGGATATTGTGAAACCGAAACCTAAAGAGAAATCTCTTTGTGTTGCAAATTTGCAAATAATTTGATTTAACTCAAAGGCTATGAGAAAGACTGAGAATGGTTCCTACACTTTTAGAACAAAGTACTTACTGCTGCTACTACTACAACGACCCAACACACCGCTATTGCTACTACTGGGAGATAGACAAATGGCAAAAAGACTCACAAACCGAAATTCCTATTTGGTAGATGCTATCTTTTTGATAATGTCTTTTTGTATAAACAAGTATATATTGCAGGTACACGAGATCTATAGAGAGTATCTATAGTTAATTGAATTAGTTTCATTCTTCAAGTATCGAAAAGTATCGACCTTTTTGGTTTCCTTTGACTTTTGGACTTTCTCTTTTGTATGAGAGAACCACACAGGACATTTTTTTTTACTTTCTTGTGGGATTTTTCCCTCAAGTATAGAGATAGTTGGTTGGGTTGGTTGAAGTAAACAATGTAATGTGTTTGTGTGTGTAGGAATATTATTATGAGAATGCAACATGGTTCTTGTGTAGCTTCTTCATTCGACCTATTTATTAGATTGAAGTGAGTAGGGATTTTTTTTCGTAGTATAGTTTGTCCTTTAATCAAATCAAACTCTCTTCCGTTTCAAGTAAACAGGAAATTAATATTTTGTCAACTTTCTTAT
>JAQGAA010001577.1:0-15147 GCA_034696425.1 Isotoma viridis | reverse complement strand
AAGCGTGGAAATGAAAATGGATTCAATATTTAGGGTTAGTTATTAAAGAAGAAGTTAACACACACTTTTTATACTTGTTTGTTTCAAAATTTCAAAATCCTTTAATTCAAATTAAATTCAAACATTTTTATCCCAAAAAGTACACCTAATTTCTAACTAAATTTTGAATCCTCTCCCACTGAAAAAACAATATTTTTCAAAAATTTAAAATCTAAAACCAAAAACCCTTTCACTTCCAAACGCAGGAAATATGGGGGGGAAAAGGTAATGAAAAAATAACAACTTTCTCAATTGCCTCTTCTCTCATCTTCTCTCATCTTCACGAGACTTCGAGAGAGAAAAAGGCTTATTTTCTCTTGTAAAAGCTCCCTCACGCTTCTCTGGTTTTGCTTTACTAAAGCCCATTCATTTTGCATGTGTGTAGAAGGAAAGTGATGATTTCATGATGAAGGTTTACATTGTAAAAAGATTCGTTAATAATTGAGATGTGATGACATATAATATTAAGCTCTTATGTATCCACCCATCATCATCATCAGAACATCACTGTTGACTACGGTGTGCTTGTGGCTGTAATAAGATCTCCCTACTTTCTTTCTCTACTCTTATGGCACATACTTGGCACACATATAAAAACTTACTGTAAACTATAGATACAAAAGATCAGATCAGTTTTTTTCACCAAGATATGGTGTTGTGTGTAGACTTTCCAGAGATAAAAAAAGAACCCCTTCCGGGTATTCCATCATATTTACTCAGCCATCACCAGAGTCAGGATTCCAAAACAGTCTCCATCATTGTCCCATATATAACCCTGGTTTGTATTGAATGCCAGTAAAGCTCATCTCTACTTTTTATACTTAGTGTTTGCTTGATAACGCTGACAAACCGGACAGATGATAAGGATGATCTAGAATATTATCCCTTTTTCCCTATGTCTATCGGTGTGGTTGGATGATAAAAATCCTGATTTACAAAAATCAGCAAACCTAAAAACCTAACAAGATAAAATGTTCCTTTGTATTGAATTTCCTATCTACTACCTGCTTTTCCTATTTCAGATGTTCCGGTGGCTTTGTACAATTTTCTGATGGGGAAGTATTTAACCCATCGACTCAAGCAATACAACTTTGTGCTCAGAACTCTAGGTATTCTCCTCCCGTTGTGCTTTTTGGTGACCAGGGTACTTCTACGCTTTTATTGAGGTTCGTTGTCTAATTTTGTTTTTGAAAAGTTGATTTTTTTCAAAATTTTAGCCTGAACCTCGGAGATGAATTGGAGATGTACTTGTAATTCTTTGGGTAAAACTTTTTTTAGCACACAGTTTGAAAACCATGAAAACCTATTCAAAAGTTTCCACATACGCCTGCTACTGACAAATTATATGTCGTATTGAGTTTTAGCTTGTAGCATCTAGCAGCAGCATTCTTCCATTAAAGAACAAAACCCTAAGTATGACAGACTTGACATAGAAACAAGAAGAATAGCTTTGTACCTATCGTTTTGAGTGAGAGTAAAAGTTTTCCAACTGACCCTAAGGGATTCCCAAGTAATTTTTCCTTACTTGGACACAAGAGTGGAATTAAGGGTGACACGGCTCATGAACTTTGGCTAAAAAAATTCTAAACTTTGTGAACTCTAAAAGGGCAAAGTTTAACTCTCTTGTGGGATACTAATGTTACTTACAAGCAACCAACATATATACACACACGAAGACCAAAAACTCATGCCATTTCCATTTCCAGGGCCAAGATAATGTACACTCGTGAGTGTCTTTCGTATGTGAGAGTGTGTGTGTGTGTGTAAACTATACATTTTGTTCTGACATTTATATATCTCAACAGTAGTAGTGTGTACCTCTTTTCAGCCAAAGACTTTTTAACCCGGAAGTTAGGCCAGTGAGCAATAACTGAAACTTATTGTTAGAGCCCTTTCGGGTGTAACTAAAAGTTGTCTCCAGTTAGACGTCATAGTGTTTAACCTAATGTCTTATGTTGCTTAACCTCTGGATGGCCCTTTGGCTTAACATTGAGGGTAACTAATGTCGATAAAAGAAAAAAAACTAACTTAATAGGACAAAAGACAATGTCAATAAAACAGAGAACAATAGAGACTCACTTCAGAGTTTTTATTAAAAGTGCTTATAATATAAAGAGAGCTAAAATTATCGAAATAAAAACACAATCATATCATGTTTTCAAAATTTCAAAACTCATATACAAAAATCAAAATCTGAAATGCTACGCAAGTATTCCTAATTTAAACAATTTTTCAAAATTTAACCACTGTCAATATTCTATTTGCAGAACTGACTTAAAAACAACTCGTTCAACCCTACTAGCCTATATAAGTTTCTCTTCAGCAGACGATACAATCGTAGGCAACCCAAGTAAAGGTGGTCGTCTGCGTCCTCGCTCAGGTTTGTACTTTTCTTTTTCTCCTTTTGTGTGCCAAATTTCTTGGAAAATTTATATGCAAATTAATTAGCTAAATAATAAGATTTTATCTTTTTTGTACAAAGATGGAAATCTCTTTATCTTTTTTGTTCTTCTGGAGTTTCTCTTTCTGCTCTAGCTTTCCTACGTATGTCTTCGTCTCAGACTAGTTTTGATTCTGCCCTACTTTTTTAGACTTCTTTCTTGGCATTAGAAGGAAATAACTTTATTATCATTCCCATTTTGCAAAACGACCCGTACTTTACAATTTTAAGTCAACTCTCAAACCTCCTACTCTGTCTCAAGTAGGCAAAGTATATTACAAACTGTATTTACTTTCTCCATTTATAAAATGTAAA
This sequence comes from Isotoma viridis, assembly GCA_034696425.1. NCBI lineage: Eukaryota > Metazoa > Arthropoda > Collembola > Entomobryomorpha > Isotomidae > Isotoma > Isotoma viridis. Next base: position 12,353 of record JAQGAA010001577.1, on the reverse strand, counting down.
ATCCTTACAGATACTTTGCATTTTTAATAAATCCCGTGCCAAAATTTTTCCCCATTTACTCCCCAAAATATTCAACCCAACCCAACCATTAAAATCAAAAGTCAAAGGTCAAACTTCACCAAAAAAATTCAAAAGCTTCCCTAAAACCCATTTAAAACTCTACTCAAACGTTCCAATTTCCATACAACGCTCTTCCTCCAAATCCCAAATGACATCCCATACTTTATGAAAGAACACTTTCTTTCTAACTGTCTCGTTTCAACTCCAATTCAACATTTTATATTCAGTCCATTTACATCAATTCTATTCTTAAGGTTCTTTCGTATTTCTGGCACGTGTTATTTAAATTTATGAAATCGCAATTGAGTTCCTCTAAGTGAACGTGGTGACACGTACATATCAGCATGACACATATGCAAAACAGCCATGTAACACTATCAAGGTGTACATGGGGCCACTCTAGTACAATACGATGACTTTTGAGTATCACTTCCCTTCAATAGCATATTTTATTTTGTATCTCTCTCTCTCTATCAATTGTATTATTGGATTGGATTTGCAGCTTGTGACTGGATGTACGATAACTGTTTCGACCACGAATGTGTTCTGACATCTCCGGGCTACCCGGGTTTATTCCCACCGAGACGGAAGTGCCGATATATTCTTAATGCAAATGCCACCACGGACAAAATCCGCATTCATTTTAATTGGCTTAGCTTTCCACCAAAACCGTAAGTCTTCTCTTTTATGTATACTTATACATTTTCCTTCTGGCTTTTGTATCACCAAATGACACACTCTCTCTCTTATTGTCAAGTCTGGGACATTTTCTACCATTTTGGCTTTCATAGTGGTTTCCCCTATTGTAATTATCATTTCTGTGTCTCTCTGTCTGTCTCTTGTTCTTTGTAATCCTCATTCTTGATCTAAACGAGCCTTGTCTAGTTTTTGGATTAAGCTCCCATTTTTTATTTCCATAATAGTTATTTTATTGGACACACTAGACAACTTAATTTGGATGGAATGCAAAGAAAAATGGCAAATATCTCCTTCTCGCTAAGCTTAAGAAACAACCCAGTTATCTATTACTATTTATTACCAATAGTGTTTCATTTAAGAATCTATCATCGCAGTTGCTTAACTAAAGAACTAAAACGACTTATCAAAACGTTTAATTTTAATGAAAAATCATAATTAAATTTTCTAATAAAACTAGCTTGTTTTTTATTTTTTAACTTTTAAACCAATTTTCAGTAATAAAGATAATCTGCTTAGCCTTTAGGAAAAAGTAGAATGAAAAGCAAAAGAGATTTTGCTGAATATGCCAATTATTATCTAGTTATCTTTATTTCCTTCCTCATAGACTAGACTCTGGTAAAACAACAAGGTAATCCGGTTTCCCAAGTTTTACTTGGTACTTTAACCTTTTCCAAGATATTTTGTGGCTTTCTCATTTCTTCCAAAGATGAAGAAGTTTTACTCACTTGCGTGTATAGAAATCTCCAAAACCACAATATCATCTTCATCCTATCTACCGAATGAGTAAACTATGAAAGAAGCGTGCTTTTAAACATTTAAACTATTCAAGGAAGTTAGTTGTGATTATTATGAATGAGTAAATTTATATTCAAGACTCCAGTCGTATTATGCCATATCTTAAAAACTTTGCATTTCATCATATCAAGCCTCGTTGAATCTGGACCATAAGTTTTATAAGATAATTTTATCTTATAATTAAGTAATTAAAAATTCTCATAATATTATGCGCTCTTTTTTTAAGTCTGATAAAAATTCCAATTTCAATAACAAAAGTTTTTCAAAAAAAACCTTGCTCTATTTTCTATCCTAACATTTGTTCTTTTAAATTTATAAAACTATTTTTTAATTTCCCCTCTAAAGGTTGTGTTCCACCCATCATGTTGCAATTTGGAGACGAAACGTGTCCAATTTATCGAATTGGGGCAACCCTTGGAAAACTTTGTGTCAAGAGACAGACATTTCTCTTGAGATTGATGGTGGAGCAGGTCTCATTGAATTCCGATCTGGTCCCACAGTCTCTCCTTATCTATACACAGGATTTAGAGCAATAGTTCAATTTGTTCATACTGGTTTCCTCGTTCCATCTTCGGGGTTAGAAACACCACATACTCGAATTGAAAGCTGGGCAAATAGCTTTAGAGGAAATTATGGACCACCACCACCACAACAACCATCTCCGCCTAGTAAAGTCCCTTCTATGAGGAGAACTAAGGCTCCACCATTGTATAGACATTATGACGAAGATGATGACGATGATCCGCTTGGTTATCCTAGATCACCCTATGGTAAGTATGAGTGAATGACCCATATTATTATGGATAGGTTATTAAATAAGTTGATGGTGTTCTATGATGTCTTTGAATTTTACGTTGAATAACGCTTTTCTTCCAGATTCAAGTGGCATTTATCAAGTAACCTGTGGCCACATTTTTGAAGGAAGTCTCACACGTGGAACAGTATTCCGTCTAATAATCCCAAAAGACTTATCACGAACATCTCCGCCAAGACTACAGGGTTTTGGCCACTATGTTCAACCTGCCTTACCCAACCTGCCACCACCAGGTCCCTTCAAGTGTCAGTTAGAATTCCGAGGAAAACCGTCCGACGTGGTTCAACTTGCTGTGTTCAACTACAGATTTAGGTAATCCCCTTTAATAAAATGGGCTTGTCGTCAGACGGATGAAATAGGATTAAGTTTTTGATATGACATAATACGTTGAACACACACAGCCATGTCATGCCCTTTCAACTTAATACTCCTATTTTATCCTTTTTATTTTATTTTCTTCATTCGTCAGAGGATCAAGCTGCTCAGCTCATATGGAAGTGTATGATATGGAAGAGGAAGAGGTGACAAACGGGACAGACCGTCTCCTGGGTAAATTATGTGGTCCATCCGGAAATGAAGTGAAGCGATTTACATCGTCTCACAGTCGGATGGCCCTTGTCACCCTAGTCTTACCTTATGAGTACCCATTGGGAACTGAATTCCTCGAAGGGGCTTTCCGCTTTCATGATGGTAAGTAAATCCAAGAGGATTTTATACTCTTCAGATGAGTTTTGTTACTTTTACACACTCACTCTCTTTACAAGTACTCACTCATTGTAACAACTACCACCACCACTACTACTAACACTACCAAACCAATCTGGCACTTTTACATTTTATTACAAGAACCCTCGTATAATCTACCCTCGAGTGTTTTACGAGGGCACTTGTGCATCTTGGTTTACAGATTGTACCAGACAAGTGCTCATTTCCATTTTAATACCAACTTTTCATGAAACATATGCACGAAGAGAGAAAGCAAAACTCTTAAAATATTTCCAAAACTAAACTCATTTTCTGATTTTATTCCGCATTTTTGGGCACATCCTCCAGCAACTGTAGCTTATAGCTATTCTAAGATGATAAAGCTTACTTGTGTACGAATATGAATACAAATGAAGAGTAAGAGTTCATACGGTCTGTACAAATTGCTTAACGAGGTTTGTGATGGGAACCACATGCTTGACTTAGTTCTTTAGAGATTTTAGCTATGCAATTAGTTATGCAAGATGATTATTATATAACAATAAGAGATTATATATTCTTAGAATATATGTGATTTTCTTGTTATAACTTTCTAACAATAGCATGGCATAATAATGTCTGCAGATTATTTTGTAATAATACCAACCGGGTTTTTGAGTACGTTCCCGGAAGCCAAAAGAGCTAACTAGTCATGACATTTATGAATATTAATAATAAAGCACCCAATGTCAGTTGGTTTTAGCTTTAGCTCGTTATCTGTTTCCAGAAAATCTCTTCTAATTGAATTGAAAGATTATTTTTTATGTTTATGATTTTGTGGAAAGGTTAGAAAATCTTTAATCAAATTCAAAAATATACTTTTTCGTCTATTTTTGTAATGTTATCGGAACCAAATATAGGAAAAGTACAAATGCTCTCTAATAAATTATGCATACATTGCATATTATTTCATAACATTCAGTTTTCCATTGTAAAATAATTGTCCTTGCTTCACAGAATCCATTGAAGGAACAGTAAAACCAATGTCAAGTTGCGAAGTAGTTTACTACGGAGTAACCAGTCCACCCGCCGGATCACTTCTCGGACCACCAGACTCCCCTCTCCTCAGACTCTCAACATTTCCCTTAGTATGTGCCTATTCCTTCCTTCCAGGACCCAACCAAACCGTTTCATTGACCCTTACCCGAGCAGGTCATGAAACATCATCAGTCGCTCTACCAGGATCAAGAGCCTACTGTCGAAGTTACTGTGGAACTTCAGGATGTCAATGTGAATCAAAATATACAGCTTTAGAGGAAATCGACCACCTTTTAATTGTCGCCGGGTCCACACCCATCAGTTGCCTATGTGGCTATTTCCCTGTGAGTAATTTCCTTGACATTTTCTTTTTTCTTTTCTTCTTTGTGGCATTTCATTTCTTCTTATGCTTTGACTTTTATTTTATGACTTCCTCAATTTCTCCCTTACGTGTCATGCTAATGTCTCGTTTTACTAAAAGAAATAATAAAAAAGCATTTACTTCTCTTTGTGAATTGTGGCTTGAACGTGCTTTTATTTTTATGTTGATAAATTGAGTTACGCATTCTGAATCGTAATGACCTCTTAAGTTTCTTTTGTTGCTCGTTAGTCATCATCATGATTCTAAATTAGGGGATTTTATGGTCACTGCACTCTCCATGATGACTATGAGCCACTACTACTCCTATTAACTTATATTATACTCTAAATACTTTAGGCAGATAGCATCATTGACATGGAATGGGAAAATACTTAGTGCTTTACTACTGTGTAGTATATAAACTCAAGATAAAAGAAATTCATTTGTCCCTGGAGTATAAATAAAAAAAGTAGTGTTTTCTGATTTAAATGTGCCTTTTAGTCTCAATAATATTGTTACATGGCAAATTTAGATTACTTAATATATACAAGCTTCTAAGATTAAACCTAATAAGAACCTCTTTGGTAGCAGCATGAGCAGTAATTAATGAAAACAAACTTCATTGTAAAAAGTAGCGTAAGAAAATAAAACACATTGTGCCAAAAAATAATCCAAAAATCCTTAATCATTTGATTATTTTTAATATTTACTAAAAAGTTACGTTCTTTGATTAATCAAACATCAAAAATATTGAAATTCTCTCCCTCTAAAAATGGTCAAAATTGCTAACAAAAACCTTAATATTCCAGGACGCTCTACCAATGACATTCGAATCCCAAACTCCTCTAACCCTAGTGTACCATGCGACTCAAGAAGGAAGAGAATTCAGCTACGCTGCTTCATTTCTATTCAGACGGAAAATCCTCTGCTCTAATTTCTCCATCAAGCCTCCCAGTGGTAATTAGCCTTTAATCAAAATGTCCCCAACTGATCTCTTCAACTCTCTTCCTCTCACCCATATTAACTAGCTCTGACTGATTAGAAGTATTCGAATGATTAAATAAAAGCCAAATCACACACACACGACTAAAATAAACTTAGACATTCATGTGTGTACTTATGCATTCATCGTGTGAATATTATTGTACAATTTGTTTTGATGATTTCCACACATCTCAAACTTATTAGTGTTACAATGTTGCTCTTTGAACTTTGCGAAATTAAATAATTCAAAATTTTGAATTTGTTAACCAAGGGTTGTTTTGATTAAAAGTTTCTACTACTCCTCGTGTCTAATCTGATTTGACAGGTTCAAAAAGATGGAGAGATGCTTTAGGCTCAGGGATAACGAGTGAAATGAACTCAAGAGACTTTCAACAATACACTTATTTCCATTGCATTTGGTCTGTTTCTATTCCTCAACGGTATAATTTGTCTATTGATTTCGTCTCTGAGGAAAATGGTAGGTTGATTATGATTTATTACCATTTTAAACATGAGACAAAGCTTTATTGTTTGACAATTTGAATTTTTACTAATTTTACAGAAAAAGATTGCAGAGCCTGGAATCTTACGCTTTGGGCAGGGGATTTGCAATCGTATAGAGATACTAAAAATCTAAATCGACATGAGAGACATTTAATTGGCTCATTCTGCCCCGGATATGGACGACAAGAGATTAAAGTTCCTGAAAATGTTATTGACGCTTATATAAGGTATGTACTTAACCTATGACCTTGAATAGTTTTGATCTTTTTCTACATTTTTATCTCTTCTACAGGTTAGTAGGAGTAAACCTTCGTCCTCCACAATTTGAAATAAGATGGAAATACATAGATATTATGATGCCTGGACTAAATGATATAAAAACAACTAATGGAAATCCAACTAGATTCAAGACAAATGAAAATATTTTTATTACTCAAGCAATTGGCATTGTTATATTGACAGTATTTGCTTTATTAATTGGTTCTTGATTATTGTGATGTTTTTAAGACAAATATCATAGAATGAGGATGTATGAATGGAATAGCTGATATTCAATGTAATAGTTAATGAAAGCATTAATGAATCACATTACGATAGCAAACATCATATCTGCAAATATTTATAAGAAAAGCTAATATTGTCCATATGCAACAGTTCACTGCCGAATTGAATTAATAAAACATTACCACTGCTTCTTTATACGTCTTTGCAAATACCAATTTTTTTTTTCAACATAATTTAACCTTTTTTCAAGCATTGCCCATTATAAAAAATAAACCTCTTCACTCCTAACCTCTTGTGATTGAATAATGGTCTGCGTCTGGTGTAAAACTGCTTAATAATTCCAATCAAAAAGGACAATGTAAGTTAGATAATTTGGTTCCCCATTGCAAAGTTCATTTGCAAAGCATCATACAATTTTGTTAATGTAATATTTATAATTAAAACATTATGCATACAATTAAAAAATTTAGTGTTTTAGAACCTTTTATTAAATACATTGTATAATGATGCACCCATATTATCTTATCTATTCTGACATCTGTCTATTGTATTCAGTGACTAAGACGCGTTTGGATCAATCATACTTAGGTAATTAATTTTCCAGAACAATCGAACCTAAAAAGTTGAACAAATGCTTCATCCTTATTGACCTTGTGAATATTTGTGAAATGCACTCCTCCATGTCAAATTAAAAATAAAGTGTCGATAAGCCGAGTACACCTGTTGTTAAATCAGCTAGACTTCAAATAACTCATTGGACAATTTTGAATATGGGAAGGAATCTTGACTTGATTATCATATTATCGTTTTCCGAGTTAGTGAGAATTGCACTTTACACGTTGTGTAATAAACCGACTATTCGGTTTGGTGTGCCGAGCCTGTTATAAATTCGTTATAACTTCTTTCGTTTTAGTATACATTTTAATTTGAAATATCTGAAGCATTACTCATTACATAAAAGGAAAAGGCTATTATTATAAATGTATAGCGTATAGTAGCGATGTTAATCATGTTCAAAATAAAGCTTTGATTGACATTGCTTGTTTCACTGTTAAGATAAACCAACAATGCAGCAAGATCCTTTTCTTCAGCTGACCAAATCGTTACTTCTAAAACTGCTATAATCAAATAATCTAACTCTAATCAGATTGTTCGATTAGAAAATTGTTGATTGTGTGTTGCTTGTGGTTTACTATAACACACTAAACTTCTTTATTCAAACCATTAATTGGATGCAAATAGTTTTCCATTATGTTACTTTTTCCTATTAATACTTGATTAAAAGCCACGAATTTATCGTATGAGAAACAAAATTGCCAAATACCTTTTAAAACAAAACTTAACCTTCGTCAAGTGCAAGTAATGCAATTTAATTTAGAAACACAAAGTTACATTCGGAGTGACTTTTGCACCTGCATTTACAATAACGACAAGAAGCCAATTAAGTCCGAATAAACAAAAAAAGATAAGTCAGAAGCTAATCAAAGAATAAATAAATGATTGGTAATTAGTGTCAAACTATGATTAATGCGTAGGAAAAGTAGGAATAAACAAACAACTTTTACACTTTCACCACTTGACTTTAACCCCAATATTAAATGATGCACAATTTCACGGGCTTTCATGTAACATCCCACGATTCCACAAAAAATAAAAATGAAACAAATAAATTTTTTCTACCTTTCTCAATGAAGCATTCTACAATTCACTTTCACCCATTTCACAATAAAGCATCAATCATGCCAGGTTACTCTTTATACCCCGAGGAATTTGAAAATGTTCCAATCTTCATCAAAAACAAATTACATTTTTCAAAATTCAACAAAATATCAAATAGCTCCACGAACCAGTATCAACCACTTGAACCCGATTTCCACACAAATCGGGTCAACAAAGCTTTTTTACCTTTAAGAATAACCTTAGCGGTTTTAGGCCGCTGGCCATTTCATCTTGAAACAAGACAAAGGATAAAACCAGTAGCTTGGAATATTAACAACGATGCTGAAACCTTAACCGACACTGGTGGTGACCTTACAGGTCAAACCGTACAGAAATTCCAGGTGTACACTTCAAGTGTTGCAAAAGCCCCTTTTCTATGGATATATTTCTGTCTCACTACAGTATTCCTACTATCCGTTCTTATTCTATCGACCTTAGGGTTCTGTGATTTTTTTCTAGAATGGAAATTATTCCCTAGAAGTCCTATTGATTCCGAAGAGAAAAAGAATTTTGAGTCTAATTTAGTTCCTTTTGTTCTTGTTTGGAGTTGCTTAATGCACTCTTCAATTTCAAGCCTTTTAGCCTTTTTCTTAATAGGAAAAAAGTTACAAAGTTTTTGAATTATTGGAATACTGCTGTTGACTTTATGGAAATAGATTTACCCAAAGGAATTAAAACGTATGTTTTTCTAAATTACATGGTGTTTTTAGTGTTTCTAATAATCGTCTATATCGCTTACAAAATTATGTAAGTCTCAGCAACAAAAGGAGTAAATTTTACATTATAGTAAAACAATTTTCGTTAAAATTAACTAACCTAATTTTTGAAGGTATTTGAATCTAATACGAGGAGGATCAACCCTAATGGGTATTTTGACATTTCGTCCTTTCATTTCTGAACTACTAACAACAGGCCAAGATCTTTGGAAGCTTAGAGTCTTTGGAGTTGTAACAATAATATATGCAGTTTTTTCTTCAAGAATGTTCTTATTATTTTTCTCATTTAATTGCAAACTTCTAAAACACTCAATGAAATCCTGGAACCGAAGATTCAGACAAATCTTGAAGTTTCCTCATTATGGTAATTACAATAATTTTTAATTTGAAAAAATTCCCAAACATAACACCCAACCTAACCCAACTTCATAAAATCATTTCCCAACACAAAGGATACACTGAAGAGCAAAACCAGTGCGAAAAAATCTTTGAGGATTACAGAATCATTCTTAAATTGGTTAAACTTACAGACATTGTGTTTGGAGCTGTATTGCAATCTTATTACGGAAGTCAAGTAAGAGCTGTAATCTTTTAAAATTATTCTAAAGTTTAATTTATGCTGGATGATAGAATACATTTTATCCTTGTTTTTCCAGTTATTGAACATGTGCTTCGAGTTGTACTACATAGCAAGGTCAGGGTCATACAACGAAAGCACAATGGATGTTCTTGGAGCGTTGATAGTTCTAATTCAAAATATCTACATTTTCTTCACTGTCTCTCTTGATTCAGCGTATGTGAATGAAGAAGCGATGAGAGGATTTGACATATTGAGATCTTATGGTGTCAACCCTGATGACACAATTTATAAAAAATATTTGGTGAGGTTACTTGACAAGGGTTGCTTATTTAACGAATGCCATTTCACTTTTTTTAACTTCAAAAAAATGTAATTACATAGGTTTTCAAAATGCAAACGATTTTTTCTCAAAGAATTGTCCTAACTGGAGGAAAATTCTTTTCTGTTGATAGACCTTTCATTGTGACGGTAAGAGTCAAGGTTATTTTCAAAAATATATATTGTTAGGATTAAACATACGTTTCAAAAGGTTACTGATCCATATTTATAGGTACTAGGAGCAGTTTTTACATATTTCATAATCGTTCTTCAAGTTGGACCATCTTTGCATAAGAAGTTTGAAGAAGATGGATCATTTGTAGGGGGAGACAAATAATGTGAAACTTCAACACAATTACTGCAAATATTGATCCGATTTCATCTTTAATATATTAACTTTTTATTTAATTAAACATAGAATTGTTTTAATTATAATTATAATCAAAAACAGTCATTCTTCGATCAGTTTAAATATTATTCGATATATGTATTTAAATAAACATACATTTTAGTTTTGAAATAGTTTTCCTTTACGATTCATGCAAATTATGTTCATGTTAATTGTTTTTTTAACTGATGACATAAATGATACTCGATGCAAAATAATTTGCAACAATAAAACTAAAATAGAAACAACTAATTGCTACATACCATGACTTGAGAAATTTGACGCAGGTTAGTAGTTTGAAGTGATTAAAGATTTATTACTTATTAACATTTAACATTTGAGTGACGGATAAAAAAGGCACATGACGAAAAATATGCATGACGCATTTGATTGAATACAAATAAGTTACTCATAGAATAATAGAAATAGAAAACGAAATAAAGGTAATTATAAGTGGACAATCTGGATTTGCTAAAATACACTAATTGTGGTTGAAATTAATATGATAATTAATAAAATTTGAACAGACTAAAGCGCAGTTTTTATTATTGTTGATGTAAACACCACATACCACTAAAATCGAAATCTAATCTTTGACATTTATCAATTTCAAAACGTCATAATGATTTATGCTCGTTATCTTTAAATATCTACTTTGTACCCGCTGCTCTCAGGTTATAGGGATCGACATTTCAATTGCCAAAGTGAACGTCATTAAATACATCATAATTAGTAAAGTTTTCTGAATTCTGACTAATTTTCGTACTCGTGAGAATTGAATAAAAACGATTGTTTTGTTTTGTAGTTTTCCAACCGACTTTGACAATTAACATTTATTTCTCGCCAGGCTTAACTAATTAATTTGTTCAAAGTTTTAAAATACTTTATAAGATTTTAAATTAAATTTTCAAATTAAATTAGATTTTTACTATAAAATATTAATTAAGCTAGTTTTAAATTATTAAATATGGTTAAAATTTCGATTACTGATTGCGCTACAGCTGATACTGCAAATTTTGAAACAATTTGTAGAAAAGTCATCACGTCTCTTGATAAGGTTATAGACATAAGAGAGTCATTTAAAAAAACAGTTATAATAAAGCGTTTTTCTAATTCCAGATAAACTGTAAGGATTTTTTTCTGTTTTCAGAAATTGGACCACATTCAATTGCAAATATATGTACTTTCTGGGTTTTTTGTTGTTATTTTGCTGATTATTTCTATTTTAATGATCAAACTTTTTATCAAGTTTAATAAGAAGTAATTAAGCTGAATTTTTTTGTTTTTGGAATAAAGTATGATTTATATGATAAACTATGGGTAAAGTAAAGTTTAGCCCAATAAAGATTAAAGTTTCTGACCCTGAAATTTCTACATAACTCATTGATTAAATATTTAATCCATGTATGTGAATGAAAAGTTAAATATAAACTTTTTAACTGATACGCTTTCAGATCCTTAAATCGTGCAAATGATAGAGATGAGCTTGCAGAAAGAGGCTATATAACATATACTGGTGAAAGTATTTCAATAACAGCATCAGTACTGACAGAAGAATCAGAGGATACAGTGAATAGCGAAAACATTATGAAAAGTCTGATAGACGACCCAGTTTGTTGTTTAGAAATATTATTTACCTGTTGGGACTCGGATCTGTGTTGCTGCCTTATAGAAACTTTAAATTCGATATAATTGGAAAGTACAGAAGACAAACTGTAAAACAACTTTCTCACATTGGAGAAGGATCTTGTTCCTTGTTGAAATTTTGTCAATAAACAATTTAATTTAAGTCATACTGTGTATAATGACTAAAACTAAGAATAAAACATTTATAACATTTAAATACTTGAAATAGCATTTCGATATTTCTTTATTTTTTCAAGTTTTAAAATTATTTTTACAGAAGAAGTTGGAAAAAGAAAAATCATTCTTTGGAGGAGATAAATAATGTGACGCAAACATACACTCTCAAGATTTTGGTTACATTTTTGTTCTTATTGCATTCTCCATCTTTTACATTAACTTTACTATTGTTTAAGTTTTACAAGTAAACATATTTATAAGTTTTAATTAGTTTTAATAGTCTTTTAAGATATTACTGGGGTCGGACTATACCGTTAATGGTCCCAAGAAAATTTTTCTAAGTTTTTCTCTGGACTTGTAAATTTTTCAAAAATAGGGTTTCCTCT
>JAQGAA010001576.1:0-15152 GCA_034696425.1 Isotoma viridis | reverse complement strand
TAAAAAAGCTTAGCCATTCTTCAAAGGAAGACATGCCTTAAATACAATTGAGTATAGCATAATCTATTCTTACCTGACGCAAGTACGTGCCTCTACAGTTACCTGTTTTATAATTCATATTATTAACATAATCAACTTTTATATATTTTCTTAACTTCTTTTACATTGATACATAAAAATTATTTTTGATGGATTAAAATAATAAAAATTAAATTAAAATTAAAACTATTTAATTATTTATCATTTTAATGTGAATGTGGAATGCCAATTGAGAGTAAAAATACATTTATTCCACTTTCAGTCTGATGATTAATGAATTATTAGTTACTGTAAACGCTTTATGTGTGCGTGTTTCTTGTAATGAGGTAGTTAGTGTAGTTGTTAATCCGTCTCATTCATAACCCGACTCAATTCAAATCAAATGTACTTGACATTTGGGGTCAATGGGATGACCCATAATGCCAAAACCATTAATCTCTCTCAAAAGTTAAAAAAACTCTATAAGCTAATGGTGTATCACAATCAATTTTATTGATTTACCGATTTCATGTAATTCTGGATAAGGTCAATATTAAATGGCAAAAAAAAAATGGAAACATATCAACAACAACAAAGAAAAAAATAAAAGATATTTAAAAAAATAAATAAAAATCAAGGTTTAAAAACTTTTCACTTTCCTTATATTCCCATCTACTACAATTTTTAAAATTCGTGGTTCTCATGGATTATTCAGTCTCCTAAGACTTAATCCATCCGTTTTCAATAGCAAAAGCAAAAGTAAAGGTAAAGTTACTTAATATACGTCAACTAAATACTACTGATTTAATAAGCAAATCACATCACAGTTGGAAGTAGAATGAAAATTATAATATCATGCATATTATTGGTTATTTTCGTCATATCATTAACAAAAACTATGCTACGTTAACTAAATTTCAACTAAAATTATATATGCCTTGACATTGATAAACCTTGTCCTACGACAAACTCTCAAAACAATATTTTTGAATTTGCGGTTGAACAAGAAAAATCTGTACAGAAAGCAGAGGCAACAAAAGCAACAGGTTTTGAATCCTCCTCTTATTCGAAATCTTCATGCCGATTAAAAAATAAATATCCAACTCAGGGTACAAAAAGATCAAGGTATACATCAGAAGAACAAATGGAAAAAAATCAAGCCAGCTTGCAAAGGGAAAACTTCGTATTGATTACGCTTTTATCGTTGCACCTAGGAACACTAGTTATTAAAAAGCAAAATGTCAAGCTAATGAAATCATAACTTCTATTATGAAGATTTCATGTAAACCAGGCAGACCTGCTATATTGAAGGGAACCCGAAGGATTGATAAACCCAAGAATATCACTAGAGAAAAAACACCAATCTCAAACTCTCCGGACATGGCAAAAAAGTCATCTTCAGAGACGAAAATTAATCAGATTAATAAATTATCAATTGTATCAGATTCAACTAATAAAAGTCATAATGACTTTTCTGTCTCCTTTGCTAAAAAAAACTTCCTCCTCCTCCTCATTTTGTAGTATATCATTTTCAAAAAAAAGTACAATTTATTTATTTTTTATATTTTGAATATGATTCTTTAATTTTGTATTTGATATGTAATCATTACTCTTTTTTTTTAAAAAAAATATTTGTTAGTTTTAATTAAGGAACGAATATCCATACCTCCAACTACTCTTTTTAATCAACAAAATTCTGGTAAGTCTAATTCGTAATATTCCTAACATTCAAAAAAGTGTTCATCTTTTCATCTTTTTACAAAAATAACAAAATGTTTTTATAAAAAAAATAGTAATTCTACATGCTCACACCAAGAATAAAAAACTTCGTCTCCAAAATGCAATGCAATACTACTACTTGTAGTTCCTAACCACTCACATCAGGACCTAAATGATCTTCTCATGTAATTATTTTATTTATATATGAAAAACTACACTACAGCACAGAATAATATCTCAGTGAAGACATTTATGGATTTATCAGTAATTTAATACCCAAACAGTTGCGACAATTACATTAGCAGAAAGAAAATGAATTAAGATACGGGAGTGTAGAGTTCTTTTTAAACGTGCTCAACCATCTGAATGTCTATACACACGGTTACGAGCTATATGATGATTCTTGGCATTGGAGATTCACAAGTAATGAAATTATTAATAAAAATAATATAATACTTATAGCTCAAGTAGCTAGAAAACTAAACATTTTGATAAATATGGTTATATAGGTTTTACAAATTATGACACGTGTTAAGAAATTTTTCAACATTACTCAATTGAACAATTCAATACAAAATATCTATATATAAATAAACGAATCTTACATGTTATATAAGAAATTGTTTTTGACACAGAATATAAAAAAAATATCACATTAACTACAAAATATTGTTGATTCTGAAATTATTTGTTGGTTGCTTTCGAGTTAACTTTAAAACCTATATAAAAATCTCAAATTACTTAATTATTAAATCCAAATGTCAATTTTCTCATTACATGGAATTTCATCGTTTATGCTCTGATATTTCTAAACTGTTATTTTTTCGACTGAATGAAAATACATCATTTGCCTTATTTGAAGGTTATATTTGAAAGTTGTGAACTATCTAAACAGACAACTAACACAAAATGAAAACAAGTTGGACATATGATACAATACAAAGGGAAATTTGTTAAAGATGAACTTTGAGTTCTTGTTTATTTTTCAAAAAACAATAACAAAAAAAAATGGGTTGCGTTATATTGCAGGGGAAACCTTATATTTTTAAAGGGGCTCTAAACCCTAAGTCTGTGTTCATGGTGATTCTAAATTGAGGTTTAACGTGCCAGGAAATCTAATAAAATTTAAAACTAAAATGACAATCAAACAATGTTTTGTTCTTGTTGTAGGTATAAGTGACTAATAGTAGTGCAAGTAAAATCAATATTGAATGTTATTCTTTGGATTGCTCTTATCAGAATTTTATGTAAATAACTACTCACAGTGTCAAAATCAAATTTGAGAATACTATAATCTGATGTTCTTTATTCCACACACTTTGTTTGCTCATATGTTGACATATCCATGTAATACAAAATACTACTAATTTACTTATTTTTGTTAATACATAATAACGCTTTGATGTGCTAGGATAGTGGATTAACAAAATAGCTTAAGTCAAATTAGAATCTTTTAAATAATTATTATATTACTATAAAAGTTGAGAAAATAGCAAGCAATTTTAATCCAGAGTTAGGAGTAAATTTATATAAAAGAATATCATGTCATTGTACTTCTAGAGTTTAATATATGATTGTAATTCGTTCATTTTTTAGTGTAGTTTTGAGGAATTTTAAGAAGGATATTCTTAACCTCTGCACTTTTTATATAGTCTTAGCATTAAAACCATACAACGTTGATAAGAGAAAGAGACTAAAAAAAAATTAACAACTCTCCGGAAGGTTTAATTTCTTGCGAATAAAACCCTTTTTTGAAAAAAGCTGTATCATAATTAGAAATGTTTAGTGACAATTTAATATTAAAAATTAAAAACAAACACTATTTTACTCATTACATGGAGAATTAATAAGTAAAGTTGATTAGTTTATTACACAATATAATTTCAATGTTAACATAAGTATTATTTAACTTTTTCATTTGTAAATAAATATGCCTTAAACACCTGTCATACAGAGCTGTCCCGAACTGTCAATTAATTTTTAATACTATATTTGAAATTAAAGGAAATTCAAATTTCATTCATATATTTCCTTATTGACAACAACTAAAATGTAAAATAAATTGCTTTTGGACAAAATTTTTATATACTAAAACTTAGAGGTTAATAAGACGTTGAATTAGTTTGTTGTAGTAAAACTTAAAATGCGAAAATAATTATTACCATTTATACGAGCTTCCTACTTTCAGTAACAAATCATAAAAATATTCATTACATTGTTTTTACGAACTTATAACAACTCAATTTCGAAGGTGCGAAGACGAGGACATAGGGCTATTTATATATTCATTATGTGTGAAATGTTTTCATCTTACTAATATGTTACTCGCGTGAGTTGTTTTTATCTGAAATCAGAAAATACAATATTGCATTTTCATTGTCGTTGTCATTTAATGTACCAGATAATAAAGGGAAATCATGCGACTCATAATGTAAAATTAATATTAAAATGGAAATAAAGTATATTATGAATATTTATTTTTTTAAATTAAAATCATTCGTTAGCATTGTTTAAAACTTCACAACATACAATTCTTAAAAATTTACTGTTTGGATTTTTTAGTATTATTGAAAATTTTTAAATACACACAATTGCGCGTATCAACATAACAAATTTTTTAACTACCAGATTGATAATGAAAATAAATTGTTTGCTATTATTAATGTGTTGAATTATAGTAACTGCAACATGATAATAAGGAATTTGACAATCTTGTACGAAATTATTCTTAATTGATATCCGTGTACTAGCATCTTTAGTTGTTTTATGGTTACAACTTTTGTTATGTAATTAATTTGTCCATTCTTGGTAGTGGATGCTAATTCCAAAAAGTTAATTTTAGAAATATTTTATGTCTATCCAAACCCGTTCTTTGATAATTATAAGTTTCCTCATGCCAGATTTCCAACAAAGCTTTTTTGCAAGTGACCTTCTTCATAAGGATAAACTTTATTGTCATAAAGTCTATTAAAATGTTGCGTTATAAGTAGATGTGTACTAGACTAGTGAGACTCACTCATTCAATTGTGTCTCTCTTGAGCAAACGATCATCGATAAAGTCAATAATGTTTCTGACCTTTATTATTAGCTGCATCATTATTGTTAGATTTATTTATATATGGAAATTTGAGGAAAGTGATATGCACGACGAGATAAAGATTGAAGTATAAAGTAAGTTATAAAATGGTTTTTCCCTTTTTCTTTTAAATCTTAATCAGTGTGGAGTAAAGTGTATATTTAAGGGAGTGCATTTTGTTTTAAACATTGTTGCTGAATTTTTCAACTATTTATTTAATGTGTATGGATAAACTCAAATGGAGTCAGGACATACTAGTAAGGTAAGCTAATTTTTATTTGACGTTAAATGAAAACTTGTAATATGTTAATAAAAATTTTAAACCTTAAAATTTAGAAATACAATTTAAAGTTTTTGTTTTCATACGTGTACAGAAGTCTTTTAATGTTGCATTTAAATCTTCCATTTTGTATCATTCTTATCAAAAATCATTCCTTTCATTAGGAAAAATTATTGAGTTACGAATAATCGCAATCCTGTAGTATTACATTATCTCATGTGTTTACGAAAACATATTTGTTGTTCTGTCTTCCAATATACAATGAATAAGTCTATATTCGTTAGTGATATGGATTAAACCAATACACTATGCATTGCATAATTTCCATTGGTCTTTAAATGGTAATTATTCACATTTAGTCGTGTCTATTTCCTTCATGTAAATTCTAAATACAAAGGAATAAAATTGATAAAAGAAATATTATGATTTTAAATTGGATTTTTAGCACTTATTAAGGGAAATTGGAATATAACGGATGTATTATAAAGTAAATAAAGTTACATCTATAGTAATTTCAAAAATTATAAGTATTCGACTGTGCATCAAGTTAGTTCATGCATAACATTTAGAATAACTCATACAAACATGTTGGGAATGGCATACGGTGGTTTTTAAATAATTTAAAGATAGTTTGCTAATTATTACTGAATTGTATAACCATCTGCAGGATTTAAATTAATTATATTGTTTTAATGGATTTTATATATAGTTAGGTGTAATTGATTTGAGTATGCTTTAATACAAGACAGTAAAATAGTAATTTTGTACCATATTATCTACAATTAATTTTTATATTTTCTGAGAGTAAGAGGCTTTTATCTAAATACTCGTCATATCTTATTCTATATATATATATAACACAACCTTTCCACATACCTATTTTTCTACTCATAGCAATAATATGTATATTTAAACCACAAATTCAGCAACCAGAATCCAATGTAAAGATAGAGAGTTATGGACCTTTCTCATAAAACGGACATTCAAAAATTCTGTCACTATACACGCATTTAATTGAGAATATTTTATAAAATGAAACGAGATATATATATATGACATTGAATGATAATTTAAAAGACGATAGAGTTCTGAAAGTATTTTCGGATAATGATAGTGATAAGTTTGTTGCGAATTTGATGGGGTAGCAGAATCATCCGTGATTAAAATCAGATACTGAAAACTATATCATAAATTTATTTAAAATGTTCAATCATCAATGACTCAGAATTTAACTTAATTATATAATAACATAGCGACTTCTTACGTCTATTACGCATCAGGACTGATCATGTTTCTTTACACTTTAGAGGTGATTATAATTTCAACTAAGAAGACAGAAACTATGCGGGACGGAGAGGAACCAGCTACAAGTTCGTTTTAATCTTTTTAAAAAACAAAAAACATCCCTGTTTTTTTCGTAAAACATTCCTGCAGAATACATAACCGATCTTCCCAACCAATCAAAGGTACAATTATTATGAATAAGCTTTGATATCTCATTACAAATTGATCAAAAAATTTGATTACTTTAAGTTGTTATTATTATTATCTAAATTAAACGTACCAAAAGATACTACTTGTGTAATACAAGACTCAATGTTCGCCTGAAATTTTATATTTTGACGCGAACTAATATGCACAAATGCATAAACATATAACGGATATTAGTCCAAGATTTAACTACATTTATTAAGAAACTTCTTTCTTATGATTAAATATTGTTTGTTAATGTTAATTTGCTTAAGAGATAATATTAAAATATATTTTTTTATTAATCTCGTTAGTTTTTACGTTCAGTATATATAATCAAATATCGACAGTTAAATGATTATAGCACATTGGATTATATCCATTAAAACTATAAATTAAATTGTTGTTTGCAAGAGTTAGTGTAACTAATTTAATTATTTCTGTCTGAGAAATCATAAGATTCACTGGTTCCATTAGAAGTTGTACGACCCACGCCATGAATGATACAGGTTTGTATTTAAATTTTTGTTTTAAATTTTAGTTACAAATGCATGTTTGATAATTTTTTTTTTTTTCAGGAGACGAGCAAGACCAATGTGGCATTATACAGGATTTTGATCTAGGTTTATAATCCTTCCACTTTTATTTTCATTGTGTTACGTCTCAAATGATTTCATGTGATATAATGTTTTCCAAAGATTTGCTGATGAATTGTTCTCATACAAATGAAGGGAATGAAGCATCATTTGTTCCACTTGAAACCTTGTTGGCTAGTTTGGAAGTGGATGACCTGAATGTGGAAACTAATGTTTTTGAACAGTATTTATCTCCATCTTTTAAAAATGAACAACATGCTCATGCACAGGTAAAAATATATATTTTTTAAATTAATCTAATTAAAAGTAAAAAAAATCATTTTTAATGATTTATTAATCTAATTTTTTTCAAGAATATTAACTTGGCAGGATCAGTAGCAAGCCATGTGATCCCGACTCAAATTGCAATAAGTAGCTGCGATGTCCTTAAAAATAATGAAATTAAAGACTACAGTATTACTAATGCAGAAATGATGAAAAAACCAAATATAGACATTCAACCATTCATTGTCCTAGTAAAACAATTAAATTTAACAACGGTATATTTGTATTGAATAAACTTAAATAACCATTGTTATTAAGATCATATCCATAGTAAAATACTTTGTTTAAAATAAGTGTATCTAATGATTTTAAAAACAAAACATTTTTATATTTTTTTTTTAAATTACAGTGTCCATTGCCATTGTGTAGCAGAAAATTAGCCAACAAGAGGACTCTTGTAGAACATTTAACATACTATCATTCAAACATACGAAAATTTAAAGTAATTGTTTTCCCTAAATTTGACTAAAATTAAAAATGGAACTGATGACAATGGTTTTTACTGATTTCAGTGTTCAATGTGCAGTTCAGCTTTCAAGTCAAACAGTTACCGAAAAAAACGTTAGTTTTATACCAAATTGTTTTTATATAAAACAAAAATTAAAGTCATTCAAATTTTATTTTTTTGTTGTTGTAGACGAAGCCATTCATACTAACAAGAGAGATTACAAAGTAAACCATTATTATATCCAGAATTAATGTATGAATAATTTAGTTTTTCAAATTGTTATGATTGATTGTTTCAGTGTCATCTATGCTTAAAATCTTTTTTCCGTGAGGATAATCTCAAGTGTAAATATATTGTTCAAACTTTAGTCTTTAATTTTTTTTTCTACCAATTTTATTTACAAAGTTTAAAAATTTATTTCAGACCATTACCATACTCACAGCGGAATAAAACCTCATCAGGTGAACATTTAGGCATAAAAGTTTTTCTAATTTGATATTACTTACATTTATTTACCGTTTTGTAGTGCCACTGTGGAGTAAAATTTAGATTCAAGTCTACTTTGATAATTGTAAGAAAAATATACATTTATTTGGTGGCTTCTTTTACCAAGTTTATTTTAAAAGGTCAATCTTGTTATTTGCAGCATATGAGGATTCACACGGGAGAAAAGCCATATGAATGCCAAATATGTAGAAAAAAATTTAAATCTCGTTCTGAATTAATTTCACACACAAACATTCATAGCAATGAAAGAAAGTTTAAGGTAGGATTTACTTAAAATATATTATTCATGTTTTATCAAAACTTTCGGTTTTAATTAAATTCGGCTTACGCAATACACCTACTTTAACGTTCTAAGTGTTTGGAATGTGGAAAAAGATTCAATCAGTCAAACAGCCTAACTCGTCATAAAAAGACTCATATTCGTAGAGCCAAGGAATAAGTTAATCTCCGACCAAAACCTGGTTGAAGTAAATAATATTTATAGAATACAAAAAAATTAATTTTAAAAGAACGTAAAAATTAAAAATTTCTAAATGTTGAAAATTCTGTTCTAGTATAAAAACGCTCTTATTATGAAACCGTTTTTTCTTTCTGGACTATACTATTCACAATTATACTACAACAATGTCATTAATCATTAAAATTTTATTGGTTCTTTTTAATATGTGTCTGTATATCATCAAGAGCATCTGTTGAAAATTTCCCCATTATATATTGTGAAAATGTAAATGTTTTGAATTATACTTGAGTGAATATCCATATTTTGTTGTTTCAAACTAATCATTTTTTGAAGTGATTTTAAGACGAAGATTATTAATAAATAATTCACAAAATGTTAGTTATTATATATGTATTTTCTAATCTATAATGGACTTTATTTCATGTTTCAAATTAAAATAATCGAGCAGTTGGACAATTATGTCCCAAATACCACATCGTAAGTTGTCAAAATTATTCCTGAAACTTTTAAATATTTTTAAAATACCATCATTTAATTACAAAAAATGGGATTAGCGGACAAAATCGCGAATCATGAACCTCCTATTATTGGTCTAAAAATAGATTATGGATTTTCTAGTAAAATTACATTTGTATATCCATGCATTATGACAATCAAACGAATTATGCAAATTCCAGTGTTGTACTAGGTCCACGGTATTTTTATAAACAATACACACCTTTATCATATTGAAATATTACAAAAGATGTCAAGAATACATAAATAAGAATTTCTATAACTTGGTCTATAACGTAATTTATAATCTTTTCCAATGCCGATATAAGAGGTTAAAACAGTTTTAATTGAATCTATTACAAATTATACAGAGATGAGATTAATATTTATGAAGAACATTGGAAATTTTTTACTTATTGAAATATTCAATACAACATTATAAATAAAACACCTAGTTTGCAAATTTAGATTTAATAAATAAGTACAAAAAGCACAAGTATAAAAATACATACCTATGATTGGAAGTCCACCACCATCAAAATTCCCACTGTTCTAGACAATCTTTACGTTCATCAGTTGTGTGTATAATATGATTTATAATTTTAAGCCTGACTTGTTAACTTCCAACTGAGCTCAATAACCAATAATGATACCTTTTACCTCTCTCTATTTGTTAAAAGGTATTCATTCCTTGACAAGTACATTTTAGTACAATTAATCAAAGTAGTCGTCATTTATAAAAATCAAGGAAACATGGGTCGCAGACAATAATTTTGAAAATTCTAAATTTGTAGAATCAGTAAGGTTTTATACCCAATCCAATAAGCTATTGAAATTGTATTTAGTTGTATAAGTGATTATAGGTTAAGGTTATATAAGTGTTAAATGATACTAAAAACTACCTCCCATGAATATTTCTCTTTATTTACTGAAAAAAAAATTTTTTAAGCTTTGTTTTACCTCATAGACTATCTAAAGAATCGAAATCTGTGATTCTTATCCTTTATAGGGCCACGGCTTTGTTGAAATGCACAGTTTAGTTTATGAATGGTAGACAAAATATAATATTGAGAAAGTATATTCTATACAACATTTACACAATATAGTCTTATGCATGTATTACCAAAAAATAAAAGGTCGGATTGGGATAAAGATGATGTTCGGTACCAATGTACCTTATTGTATTTAGTTAAGATGTGATGCTATATCAAATCTATTTTCTCTTACACTCAACTTCAGTAAATGACTTATGTAGTGCAAATTACTATTATCTTTTCATATAGTCGAGCATCTTGTTCCTTGTTTCTCTAATTCAGTACCATCCGTACCAGTCTATTGTATTTTTACCATTACCTCTTATGTAAAATGACCAAGTGACTTTTATAAATACAAGTGTATTCTCTTTGGTTATTATGAGTCTGTTCTCAACTACTAGTGGACTAGTATCCGGATAGCGTTTCCTGCTGTTCAATAAACTTGAGTCTCTAACTATTCTTTGTAACAAGTCTCAATTTGCCTCTTCTCTCTGCTTATCTACGCTTAGTTTATGATCCTTGGCCACTGACCTTACTTGTTGACATGACAGTTGATATTACATGAATGTAAAATGTATGCGGGAAAAGTCGCATTTTCTTTGTGTTTATTTTTTTATTCTTTGATATTTGAATTTCACTTGTAAATGAAGGTGTACACATTAGAGATGCATAAGAAGTAGGTACGAAATTTTTTGGGTTCAATTTATAGTATAAATAGTCAAATGTAAAAGTAAGAAATAGTCCGTATATCAATATAGAATTATATCCGAATTTAACTGTTGTAGTGGAGGTACGGGCTGCTGTTGTTAGTTGGATACAATGATAGTTGCTTGTAGTGTCTTTTGTTTAGATTGTTATGCATACGTAATAATAACGATTCAAGTTAACCAGAAGGAAATGAATTATGTAATTATCTTTTGTGAAACTCATTGTAAATAACACTTTCAGAAAATATTAGTGATTTAATAAAAGTTGGGGTTTTGACATTGAGTTATTTGTGATTATAAGGATATTTGCAGACACAAACAAAGCAAAAAAACTACAAAAGATGTACACTAATGTATTTAAATAATTTTTATTAAGAGACGATGAAAATTTTACAAAATACAAACAAGTAAGGTACATGTAGTGTTGTCAACTATGACTATTTTAATTTATTATTTATTATTACATCCCACATCATGCAAAGTGTAGTTTAAGGTTGGCCAACAAAAACAAACTACGTAATTAGTACACGTGGACGTGTTACATCTTCATAATTACTAAATCCACTTTATTTTAATTCAAAACTGACATAATTCAAAACAAGCAATTGAGTTGTTATTGGGGCTCATTTAAGCCAAAAATCATATTTTTATTACATTTTACATATTATTTAGTAAATACAAGTATAAAGTAGGTTTATGTTCTTATTAATTAGTTGTGTTGTAGCAGTTGTAGATTGATGAAGTAATTGTCACCTGCCTGTTACATTTATTGTATACTGTCGACTATTCAAGTTTGACATTTGCATTATAATATGATCAATGTATCAAATATCCTTTTCTTTGTTTACATTGTGTATTTCACCGCACAGTGACAGACAGAGTGCATAGTGTAGTGTTTTATTATCTACAGAAAACACACTCCACACTCCAGATTACAAAATTAAAACGTGACAGTAAATGATTTGTTGTAGTACAAAAATGGATAATAGGTATACAATTTTTTAAACAACAACTATCATGATTGACAAATTTGCAGATTACAAAAAGGTCTACAAAAATTACATCTGCTAATTGTCCTAATATTTAAAAAAAATTCAAACTTTCAGATCCAGCTACTGTTTTTGAATTTGCATGTTTCTGCATTTGAATAAGAGTTCAACTTGAAACTAACTCAATTTATTGTTTTGTGAATTATGTATTGTTGATTATGTACTTGGATGTATTTATAAAAGTACCTGAATTTTGAGTGTGTAATGAATTATGTAAAAAATGAATGGTGAAGTGTTTTTATTATTATTATTATTTTTCCAATATAATTGATAAATAATAAAAAAAAACTTACCTTTACAATTGGTTAACTTTTGCTATAGTAAGTTTAAAGTAAAGAGTAAAACAAATCGGAAATTAGGTTTGTCGTAATCATCTCTTGTGTAGATTCAACTGAATATAAAACTAATAAATAAAGAGCTGTGTAGCAGCTTTACAAAGATAAATAGACAACTAAACATTGCTGTCATCAAAAGCTTGTGAAATATAAGTTGATACAAAAAAAAGACGTTGTAGGTTTACAAGAGACAGTTGTAGATTGAAATAAAACCTAATTAACTTGAACCACAACAAGAATTAATTACAAGCCCTTATTGAAATAAAAAATCAAAATGTTTTGTCTAGTTATTATCATATCTCTTTAATTGAGATTCTCTTATAGTAATGACATTCATCTCCTGTGTAGTTGGCATCGCATTGTTCCAAAAGTTAGTCGGAGTATCTGTGATTGAAGTCATTATATGTAAATTATTATCACAAGCAAGTTTTCTAGCTTCATCTTGTTTGTTTTTTGGCAAATATTAAACCGCTTGATGTTTTGCTAAATTCCAAAAATGTAAATTTAAATTCAAATTAAAACTGTATTATTTTGTAGAATTTTATTAATCTGTTCACTAACCATTCGTTATAACCGTTTATGTATTTCTTTTTTCGTCAATTTGTTTTCATCAACTGGTTCCCTGTATTTTTCAATAATTGAAAGTGAGTAAATTTATGACTCACACAGGTCATCTATATAAATTTAAAACTTACTGAGGTTTTAAGTATTCAAAGATCTTTTGAGTAGATTTATATACTTTTTTCACTCGTTTCTCATCATTATCAGGATCGTAAAAATTGTTGTTATCATGTGGAGATTTTTTCTTCATGATTTACTAGTAGTACATAAAACAAATTCTTTAGACTATACTCATACAAGTATCGTACTAACAAAAAATGAGATTAAAGATTTTCACCCGTCGGGTATCCTTTTAAATGTTGTTTTTTTAGATGCCTTTTTAAAAAGTGGGTTGTGCTCATCTTTTATAGTTTTTGTTGCATTGCCATCAACATTGATTCCTCGTCTGCCCAAATCCTTTGAATCTGGAGATTTGCATGCATGATATTGTGAAACAATATCATTTTGTTCTTTACAATATCCATCCAACAAAAAGTGTGATTTATCCAAGTCTTAATGTCAAAAATGGAAACATTAATCTCTTCGTCATCAACTTGATTTGCTTATTTGTCGCTCTCATTTGATCCCACATAAAAAGTTTCTGAAGAATCACTTTAAAGTTGCTCATTTATTTCATCTGTTTATAAATTACTAATGTAATAATGTATATGATTTATTTTTTACATTTCCATTTTAAAAAGAAAAAAAAAAACTTACCAGATTTTATAAACCTCTTCGAAGGCCCATCTAGAAATGAAAAGTTGTTTTTAAGACATTCATCATCATCATCATACAATCTTTACTGACAGCATCTATAAACATAATTTAATTAATCTTGATTACTTAGTGCATCTTTAATTTATATTACGTACCTTTGAGATCCATGTCATTGGGAATTAAGACTAAGCAAAGTTTTCCAGTAATGTACCCTTACATTGTGTTATCTTTTTCAATAATGTGTAAAATTTTGTATTCGGGTTAATAAAAATTTAAAAGGTTAAAATGACTCGTTACTAAAGTTCAAAACTTTTAGCATCTGTTATCAAAATGAAACAACAGACTGACGTCTAAAAATACGTTTGTCGTATTACCGTCTTACTTGTCTGATGGTGGTATATTGTTTGTCATTGACCTATATCCCGTTTGAAATACATTCACTAAAGTTCAATGGTCAGTTACATTCCACCACTACACAAGATGACATGTTTGAACATCAATCATATTCATCAAAACCAAACTCAAGTCTAAATCATTATAAAACAATCTGTACATTTTTTCCTGTAAAATTGTGTGTGTACATGCTAGAGTATGAAGCGTTGCTCTCTTTTAAACTGTGCACTTGACTTTTAACTTTTTATACTTCATTCACTTTTATTTTATTTGCTATAAATTAGGTTTTGATTTCGTATTAATTAACACTTTGTAAATTAAACATAATGGATACTATGAGTTATAGAAAAATAAAAAAATTCAATGAACTCGTTTACTCGCAGTATGATAATGAAGCTGTACGTTGTTGTAGTGTTAGGTATTTTTGTAGCACAGGGTTTAATAATTTGCTCAGCGTCTCATGGATTCAGTCTTAATTATTTCAAGTACCCTAAAACCCCGACTATAGTGTAATCTTGTACGTGGTTTTTTGATCAATTTGTGCCATTCGCATTATAATTGAGGCCGCATTTTATGCGGATTTGCTTTTTGTATTTTTTTTTTAAATTGTTTTTATTAGGTAGTATTTTTTTTACAAATGTTCCAAAGGAAGAGGTTATACAAGAGAGGTTTTGAACCGTACATACAGGTTTTGTTTCTTCATGAATCTATGAAACCAACCGTTTGAGTTTGAGAAATCGCTGATTGCTAATCGACATCTCAACATTAATGTGGTTACTCTGAACTGTTTAGCCCTGAGTTCTAGTGCCCAAGTTTTTAAATCCTCCTCAAGAACTGGCCGGATATATTTAATTACTAGGAAAAATATTATATTTGTTTCTGAACTAGTAGGCTCCATTTTAAAATAGCCTTCATTTATTAAGG
>JAQGAA010001575.1:0-15153 GCA_034696425.1 Isotoma viridis | reverse complement strand
GAAAAACGTAGAGTTTAAATTAATTAAATAAAATGTTCTTCGTTGTTTGTTGTAAACGTTATTTTAAGAAGAGACAGTGTGAATTGGTAATTGGTACAGTTTTTTCCTTTAGTTAGAGCTTCATGTATGGACGAGGAGTAAATATTTTAAATCTCTGACATTAGGGATATTTAGAGATAAATACCGGGTAGATGCCTTCGTTATGATTTGAATATGACTCTGGAACATGTATGTATATTCACTTTTGTGACCCAAACCATGGTCAAAGATATAGAATCTTAGGGTCTATGTACCCGTCTGTAGCTCAAGAACTCTGTGAACAATTCTAACAAAAATTCTCCTACCAATAAGGTGGAATTTTCTCAAGATTGATTGTTATTTGTTAGGTTTGAAATGCTGTTTTTGGCGAATTGACAGTGGCTATGACCATTCAGAGCAAACCAACTCTCTGAGCATTAATTTAAAGTTTTCAATAATTTCATAGATGCATATGCAAGCCCTGAAATGTAACACAAGCTGTACTAAAAAAATAGACATTTAAGTATATTTTTTTAGTTTTATACGTATGATCAGATAAAGTGTCCCAGATGGGTTTTTAAGCTTTTATAAAGCTGCGTTTTTCTATTCAATTGGATTTGAGTCTTGAGTATTGCGTGAGAATGTCCCGCATGGCCGCCTACACTTGGTTTACAAAACCAGGCTGGGAATTGGGGGGTAAGGTCAGCAAAAGCAAGCAAATTTGCAAAAAGAATTAGGCACAGTACAGTATAAACGAAATAGAATTTTCCGAAATAGATAAAGAATGTTTTTTTAATCGGCATGATAGACTACACAACACTTTTGCTCCTTCTACTACTACCCATTCATGGTGATATTGTTGCGTTATTAGACAAAATCGCAATTGAAATTAAAACATAAATGAACCCTTTTTTCAAAAGAACCAGAAACTAATGCAATGCCTAAATGCTTTTATACCGAGCTCCCGAAAGTTTTAACGTAGGATCGGGTTCTCAACCAAATCCATTGTTTTGGCCAGTTACGGTCATCTAGAGTTAGATTTTGTTGTCACTCGTTGACTGGAGAATGCAATTAAAATTACAAAATACATTTATGATGTACCACGTCGTGTCGAAGACCTCAGCCGTATCCTTTTGAAGAATTTGTAGTGTGATTCTACAATTGTACAAAAGTATTTTACCAAAGTTTTATTCTTGTCTAGATTTGATAGTAAAATTAGAAATTCAGAGGTTTTATTTGTAATACAGATTACAATACACTTCATAAAAATGCTAAGCTGGATTTTTAAATTTAAAAAAACCTTTCACCAGGATTAGCAACAAAGTGTAGGCAAACCCCAAAAGTCTTTGAGGTTTTATTTCGGGATCGGGGAATTATTCACAGGGGAGGAATGTCACTTTTTTTATTAAAAGTATGTTTTACTTACATTTTGATCGATTTGTTTTTTTTTACATTTTCAATAAAGATTTATTATTACAAGCTTTCTCACACATTTACTAATGTGAGTTGGTTTTTCGTTTCAATCTCTAACCAGATTCTACTTCAATTAAATTATGCATACTACTCAAATCAAAAAGAGATTGATTCAGCTTAATCTCATTACTGTCATTCATTAGCCCCATGGTTAATTTTTATTGGACTTTAGAAAACCTAATGTATTTTTCTGTTTCAATATCCGACTTACCTAAGTGATCGAAAATCTTACTCAGATAAACAATAAAGTATTATAAAATAAACACATCTTACATGTAAACATTTAAAAAACACACTTAAACTAAAAGAAACCTTCCTCTTAACTCCTTGCAAAGGTAACACAAACATTTTCCCCATTTGTACAAAAAAATAAGTTGAGGTGGGCGTGTTACCCTTGGAAAATATTGAAACAGAAGATTTAGAATTGATAAAGTTTTGTAGTGTAAGAAAAGGAGCTAAACTGCCTAGGGAATATGTTATGAAATAGACTTAATGGAATTCCCTGGAACACATACATAATACTGTAACTGTACGGGCCCGGATGACTTTTGATGATGAACCTAGACTAGAAAGCAGACAGAGAGGAAAGAAGTGAAAGCAAGGGTGCTTTCTTTTCCTCTTATGAGAGTGAGATTTGAGTCCCAGGAAGAGTGAAAGTAAACCTGGAAAACCAAGTATTTCTGGGGACGGGGACTCGAGTAAAATGCATTTGGAAAGTAAGAAAGGAAAAGAGTGTTTTTGTAACTTGTGTGTATCTGGTATATATAATGCTTTACTATTCATCTAAAACTATCACTACAGAGACTCATGCTGCTACTACTGCTGCTATTCTGTCAGGAAATCTCTTTATAGTATAGTCTGGTTTGCTTGTATTGTGAGGTGTGGGGAGGTTCGACTTGGGAGGAGCTTCTTAGCCAAAATGGCCGGGAATTGGGTTCAGAACTTCTTTGTAGTTTCAAGGAGTGTAGTGGCAGTTAGGGTGCTCTTCGTAGTGTCCAGTTTGTTGTTGTGAGTAGCCAAAATAATAATAATATTGGCGAGAACTAGCCGTACTCTTTTGCATTGGCGAATTGCATTCCAATATATTTGTGACTTTAGTCTTTTTTGACATCTAAGCTAATTCGTATGATTGAACATGGAAATTAAAACTTGAGACACTTTCTTCCTAATAGAACATTTTTCATCCTCATTTATTTGGACATTATTCGTGTAGACTATTACCTGGAAATTTAGTGAAACGATTAGCTACTACTACTTATATAAATAAATATTTATTATAATCAAAGAAAGTGACTAGTGAAACATTTAATCTCTCTTGTAAAGCCGACGGTGTGACTAGAGTTATTTCTTTATAACAAGTGAATTTAGTCAACTCATAAAGTTTTTCACGCCGGTTTACTCTTAATTCATTGTTGATAACTCTACCCAGGTGGACATATCAACTGGATATGACTGAAGAATTAGATTTTGTTGTCAAAATGGATAACTCCACTGATGGAGCATTACAAGCCGAAGTTCCAAATGATCCAGGGTTAGTTTGACATTATAATATGTAATATATAATATATACTTTTAACTTTTGTATTGTCATGTTCCTTGTACGAATTTTTTTGGGAAGGTCTATTATCTGCATATTAAAATGGTCCCGATTTTTGCACGAGTAATTTTACAGTCCCTTTTTATTACTATTTACAATTTAACATCGTTTCTATTTTCAAAGTTCAATATATATTATTATTAAAGTTTATCTAGTGTCAGCTTTGTTTAAAAGCTCTGATTACCCTGGCATGATGATATTATATGATGATAGGTTAATTTTTCACTACTGCTGAACATTGTCTTACAACTCGGAACTCATATGTTAATTCGTCTCATGTCTCATACTTACCATTCCATTTTACATATATACACTGTGTAGCTTCTTCTCTGTTTCATGTGTAATTTACTATATAGTTTGTTTATATGCAAAATGCAAGTTTTAAACATGTAGATTATTCTGACTTTAGTTTTAAGATATTCTTAACATGAGGTTTCATCTCTCTTTGTATTATTAATGTATTTTTCTAGAAAAGTTATTTATTGTTGTTTGCATTTAGCTTGTAGTTTGAGATCAGGGGCAATGTAATGATACCTTGATCAATAGCATTCTATATGTAGATTTGTATTTTTGTGTATAGATTCATTTGTTAAAATCATACAAATCATTCGAAGGAAACTTTTCTTCTTGTTGTGCTCATCATGGTTTTAAGCAGACTGAATATTTTTATTACAAGTCTATTTATTTTATACATTGTGTAGAACAAAAAAAATGCAATTTTCTCATTTTTAGGTCTCATATTTCATGTAACAGGATTTTTCCTTTGGGACATCTTGTATTGGCAAAATTCATTGCCAGAGTTTTAAGTGAATATATGCACCAAAAAAAGCCAGTTTGTCATGTCATGTATTAACATATAATAATATCATGTATGTATCGGAGAGCATGATCATTTTCAGAGGCATAAAAAGTTCGAAATAGAACAGGAGTATTGGGAAAAAAACCTGAAGGGATTATTATTGTGAGTTTTGCCTTAGTACCTGAACTCAGAGGAAAAGACCAATTCTAAGTTTTACTTTCCTGTCTCTGCATTTTTATATCTGATCAAAAAGTGTAATAGCCACATAAATCATAACACACACGGCTTTTCTACTACCACTACTATATACTTTTCCGTTTACCCTCTAGTAATCTCATGTTTTTTACAAGTTCGTACCATGCTCACATTATTCATAAAATAATGGATGAAGTTTTAATGAGATTCTGTTTTTTAAAAAGAAAGAGATGTAAATTGTAAATGCGTCAAAAGTGACTGAGTGCTTCAGAATGCAATGATCATAATAAGTATCCAAATAGATGCAGATTAAAACGGTGGAAATGCAGATGCGGTTTTTACTACTTATTATTATGCGGAAAGATTTACACCGAGAAGGTACACACACACACGTATTGATGTATTGCCGAAGCAAGAAGAGTAGAGTAGAGAGAGAGAGCATTTTTTATTACAAGTTGAAAAGGTATATAGGATAAAGAGACAGGTAAACAAAACGAAATCTGAATTTATAATGTATATTACGTTTAGGTAAAAAATGGGATGGAAAAGGCAGTGGTGTGAAGAAATCATAAGAAGCATATTTATTATAATAATGTTACCTTTGCCTTTATAATGCTTTTCTCCTTGGTAATGTGCTATGCCATGCCATTGCATGTGCTATTTTTGTAGGTCCAAAAATGTTAGTGTTCAGTATTATTAAAGTTAGGGTCGGGTCAGTCGAGTGTGGTTGTGTGGTGTGTGAGAGTGTGAGGTAGTAAAGTAAAGAGACGAAGGAAGATACTTACAAAAAGTTAATACTTTTAAAAGTAAACTTTTATGATAAGTTGAAAAATGTAGAGTTAAAAAGGAGTTGATTCTTATTATTATGGTCTTGTAATATTATTATGGTTGACTGGAAGATTGTGAAGCAGAAAGTAAGGGAGGAAAGCAAGCTAGAGGCACTAATTGTTAATTATGCTCAAGAGTGAGCACTACGCATGTTGATGAATAAAAAATCAAAGAGTTTATCATTATGATTATATAACTGTTTTTTGAGTGGCCTGTCCTGTAGCTTTACTACCTAAATGAGCATTACCATTTACCACTATTCACACTTTATTCCCTGCGTTATTATTTTTCATCTTTGCCTGTCTGTTGTGGAGTGATGATGATATGATACTGTTTTTCTTTCTCTGCACAACAGTTTGACTATAAGCACAAATATTTTTTACTGATAATGTTCAGTGAACACACACTAGTTAGTTATATTATTTATCGTGTAATCTATGTGACTCGCATATCAATCTTAAGATTAGTGTTAAGTTTAGTCAATGCAGTTTGCTTGGTCACTGAACATTAAAGTCTATGTATCACATTATATTCAACAAAGATGACTTATAGTTGGTTTCATATATCTTTGGACCTACATTACTACATTTCAACAGGTCAGTTATGAGGGGATTCCTAGTCAAATTGGAGTTATGGGGGGAGTTCAGTGCCATAACGCTTTATATTTGGAAAATTTGACTAGGATTCCCCTCATAACCGACCTGTTGAAATGTAGTAATGTAGGTCCAAAGATATATGAAACCAACTATAATAATAATGGAATGGAACACAAACAAACGGTTATTACTTCATTTTGCAGTCAGTGTGCATTATATTCTAGTCTTTCATAAATTCATTTTGGGAAATCATATTTACAAATTACAGGAAGACATAGTAATACTTATATGTATTTAAGTGGAACAAGTAAAAGTGAGTTGCATTATGTTTATACTTCTATTCTCATCTTTCCCATCTTTTTATCTTTGACTGCATTTTTTACTTTTTTTCTCTGTTTCTAACTTAATGACTTATGATTAGCTAGGTTATCCCATAATCTTAAAATGTTTTAATAAGAAGATATATATACAATATTTAAGCATTATACTCTTCAGTAATTAATAAAAGATAATGTCATCCTTAATTAGTCGTGATTCACAAAACAGGGAATGAGCATAAGGGGCAAAAGAAGAATATTGCACACATCGCATTTTGATTTTGATAGCGAGTTTATTAGATTTTCATATCTATTTGTAAGCATGAATAGTAACTTAATTAGCATATAGTTTTAAAAAATAGAGTATTAAAACCAATGATATAGATAATACCTTTTAGTGGTTAAAACTCAGACGAGTCAATCTGTGTAGTAGAATTACAACTTTTTTAAATGAAATAAAAGTATTGCTTTAAAATGAAACAATCACATCGTATATTGCATGTATTTTGAATTTATTTAATTTCGAAATTTTCAAAGATTGAGAGTTTCGAACAGAATGGTAGAAAGTAAGTGAATGAGTATGAAGTATGAGCAAGTTGTTCGTCAAAAAAAATATTATTCAATGTTTTATCTAGCCGAATGTATCTTATCCGTATATGTACATTTTCAAAGAATGTAATAAAAAGGGAAATCTTTGCCTGAGCACAGAGCACGATGTGGTGATAATGCTATCGTAAAATGTACCACGCATAATGTTAAATGAAATGAATTGTGGCTTGGATTTTGATCTTTTATTTGTAGGTATGCAATGCATGTGCACTTTAATATCAGAATAATAAATATGGATATATGAATGTGATTCGATTTAAGAGACTCAAGTTGTTCAAGTATTTATTATTTTATTATGGTGTGGTGGTAGATCCCAAAAACCCAATTGAATCCTCGTGCTTCCCCAAAAGATAAGTGATAAAAGTGTTTGATGGAATCTGTATGTGTGAGAGAAAGAATATTTCTTGCTTTGTAGATTCAGTTTCACTGAGGAAGATTCGTGTAGGCCCGACCAACATGACGTATCCTGGTAAGGAAGACATAAGCTGATTTATTAGAATTCAGAAGGAATAAAAGTATATCAAATAATATAAATGTAATATCTATGAATAAATGCAAGTGTTCGCAACAGAAGAGTACCCAACAGGAGAATCCTCTTATGTAGGGATGGGGATATAGTGATCCACACTCATTCCTGTCAACAGTTACATTTTCAGCCTTCTTCTAATCAACTATCCATCCATCCATCCCTGTGGATCTTTCTACCCATTATATAATAAAATAACCAAATCCCCTTTTATCTTCATTCTAATAAGTTATTAGTAATAGCTCATTCACCCTTATATAGATCATGCTTGCTTTCATCGAATTACTTTTAACTCATCTTTCCCCAACATTCCTTTCTCCATGTGGAATTTTGCATTTATAGAACGCATTTTGCAGTAGTGGCAAAGAGCATAACTAGATTAGCCTAATGTCTTCTCCATCCCGCTTTTGGGAACCAATCTTATATAATCTATTTATTATCTCCCCGATATTAAAAATTTTCAGATGCTGGAGTCTTTTGTAGGACATGCGGAACGTATTCAGTAGAGCCAGTAGATAGATATTAGTCATATACTTAGCTAAGTGACAGGAGGCATATTTGTAGATTTTATCATAAAGTCCAGTCAGTATAAACGCCCTTCATCAATAATCGCTCAATAAAATTTCAATTTACTATTACTATTATTAGTATTGGTTTCAATTGGGCTTTTTGAAAAAGTGAAAGTCAAATCGATTAGTTTGGCAAATAGTAAATAAGATTTGAAGGAAAAATAGAAAACTTACTGTATAGTTAATTGGTTGTGAATTTGGAAAAATAAAATTTAAAATTTAGAATAATTTTTAAAACAAACAAACCTCGTTCATTAGTATTTAGTCTGACAACAATGTCTTAAAATGTAATTTTTACATCCAAGTTCAGTTTTTGTAAATGGCTTATTGTTCCTCGGTGAGGCCTTGTTTACAACTTTTAATTGTAGCAAATACCTCACCTGGGAACTTTTTTCCTTTAGAGACTCATTTATTTATTTTTTTTATTTTACTATTGAACTTCATTAAAACGCTTAAACCCGGTATAAATATCTTTCAATTTCGTCATTTTATTATTTTACAAATTTAATTATCGATCCTCTTGCAAGATAATGAAGTCTTGGTTCGTGCATATCAAAACTATCTTCGATCTTTTTAAGGTTTTAAATTAAACCAATTGTGAGACATTCGAATAATAATTTGTCCGGTAGTAGATATTTTATAACGTTTAAATATGACACGACAAAACTTACCTACTTCAAAGATACACAGAAGAAACTGTAATTACATTGATAGGGTTCGAAAATATATTCCAAAATTTGCCCTATATCGAAACCTTTACTTTTTTATTTTTAAATAACTTCTCAAAAGATTTGAAAACTCTTAAATGACTTTGAAATATTTTGCTATCCGACTAATATCTTGATATTTTAACCTGATAAAAATCACATCTATTCGTTACCAACTGATATGGAGTGTTTATCATGTCTCAAATTTTAATAATTGAACTTCATTAGAAAATTCTGTAGCACGGCATCGTTACAATTAGAAACCGTAGTATAATAAAATAAATATTTCATAAAATCAACTTCTGTCAATCAATAACTCGTCAATATATATAGTAAGCCTTAGGTTGAAATTGTTGAAACCTGAAATTAATTTTCCTCTAACAAGGAGTAAACATATTTGAAATATCAATAGATTGCATCATATTTAACTATTGTCCAATTAATTAAATAACTATATAAGCCCTAGGTCAAACCGCTCGAGGTGTAGCTCGTCTGAGAGATTTTCGACTCTGACCATTTTCTTACCTTTCTTCTAGGGTTAAAATTTTCGATAGAAACATGCAAATTGTACTTGTCTTGCCTCACCTTGGAAAAGCAGGATACATAAATGAATGACATTTCAAACTCTAAGTCTTCGGTCTGTGTGCTCTAAAACTGTGTAGCTCATTCGTTATTCCTTTTATGTTTTAGGGTGATACACAAATATATAAGGACGCAAGAATGGTGGTTTAGGAAATTACAATAACTGTCATCAGAACCGATGTAATTGACAATAGAAAGAAACTGTAGCGGAAGTATGACAGTCAAAATGTTACAAGGCAGTTTTTGTTTGCAATTATACCTGACCTGACTATGCATGGAAATGCATACAAAGACAAACTCACCACTTCTACAAACACATATCTATCTAGGTGGAAGGCCGTTTTAATTGAGACTTCAATCATGTGGCATTTATATTATATACTTTATTTTGAGGACAACTGCACCACTGACTTTTGAGACAATTTAGGGTTTACTCTACGTTACTTTATACGCTTGATTCTCAAACCATCATCATCACTAATAATAATGGGGAATAGAACAACTGAGTTCGAGCATAACTATCAGCATAAATGAATACCACCAATAATACCAACTATCATATAACATGTAGAGACAGAGAGCTATTATACAAAAAGAATCCTAAATTCATTATATTGCATATTGCCAGTTCAATCTAACAAGAAAGGAGGAACCCTGCGTGACTCTTCAATGGGAAAATAAATTTTTCACCTTTGTCTTCCCTAACAACACGTTTTAGTTTTGAAACAAACACGGGATTTCTGTCATTCTATATAAATTATATTTTCGTTCTTCCGATTCCGATAGATATTATTAGGTGTGGGGTAGTTGGGTGGGTTATTTCCTTTCTCGATCAAACTCTTTCTCGTGCGAAGAAGGAAATCCTATTTCATTGTACATCGGGTTCTCACTTTCTTAGTGCCTTAGTTCCCCATACTAACTTTTTGGAGTTTTACCCTTTTGCAGAGACGAATAGTTCGCATGCATTCATTGTCTATGTTGCTTGGCTATATTAAGCATTAAGCAGGTTACCACCACAAGGTATCATGTTTTATTGAATAGCACGAAAGAGAAACATCTTTAGTTTCTTCAATTGTCACTTGTCTTATTAAGGAGTTACCTGAGTACAATTCTAGAATTTACGTAAGGAGGATACTGTGTTTTCCGTTTTAGAACCCTATGGTCTTTTAATGTTTCGAAACTTTGAAAATAGTGGAGCATTATTCAGAGGCAACACTCGTTGTTATTCAAATTGGAAAATTCCCAGATAAGATAGTGGAATATTCATATTTTGTAGTTTAATTTTGTACTATTTAAAGTAAAAAGTAAGTTTAGGAAGTTTTCTAATTTCTTAAAAGTGGAATATTCGAAAGAATCAGTAAAATTTAGATTTCTGTAAAATTTGTCTATTTTAATTACTTATACTAGTCCTTGAGTTTTCAGTCCTAGTCTTAAAGTTTTCCTTGAGTTTGGTACATATGCCTCTATGTAATTGAATAAAAAAGGGTTTCTTAAACGGAAACACAGTAGACAGTAGACATTTTAGTTAAGTTTATTTAATTTTGATAGACAAATGAGATGGGAGAAGAATGCGGCTTCATCAAGGATCGATGCTAAAACCAATGTCACAGTTATTCTTATTGAATTGCTTAAACTTTAAACAACTCAGGGGAATTGGGGTTTTTTGAATTCCTCATATTTTTAGTGAAGACAAATTAATTTGGACATTTTACACATTCAAATGCCCTCAAAATTAGTTAACAAAAACTCAAAGTATTAATTTATACAAAAGTAGGAACCAATATAGTTATCTTGTGAATCAGTTATTCGTAAGATTTCTATTGTTACTTATAGTCAGACTGTACTCAGTATTCAATCGATTTTTCCCATACTTCAGTGACTTTAATTCAGTCAAACGCACAGTCCCAGTCCCAGCAACCAATCATGCTTTTCTGTTTAATTTACTTCTCTTTATCTTATCTGCCATAACAGAACCAGTAAGTTGAGGCACAGGCACGAAGTTGATGTACAAGAGTGCAAATTATTAAAAATTGACAAGGAATAATCAACAACGATTGGCATATTGGCAATATATTTGTAAAACAAACTAAAAAGGTCAGGAAAGAATGTTGTTCAGCTTTTTTGGAAGAATTCTTTTGACTTCAACCTACTGAAACTACTGCTCAAAATTGTATTTTATAATTTTACACGATTTTAATTTTGACACTAGTTTCTCCTTCGTGTAGGATCTCGCTTTCTAACTCAAGCCGAAAAAGCAGTAACTGTTGCATAGTTTAGAGATAAGAATAAACTACCAATTTGCATTGCATCTTCTCGCTTGTGGTATAGTTTATGGTGGGGAATCCACAATCACATCATCAGCATCGTTGTTTCTTTATAGTGAATTCCACAGACACTAAATTTTTTTCGAATCGGTTTGAGCAGTTGAGCACAAAAAATAACTTTAGGACATTCTTTGTGGTAATACTTTAAACACTTAGAGTCCTCTGGGATTTAATATACCACTTAGGTTCATTTCTGCTCTCACTCAGATGCTTATTTACCCCATATATGGGAAACTGAAAGGAAATAAATGTCCCATTTTTTTCTTCATGAAAAACTCGATTTTTTAGGCAGAAAATTATTTTCGCTCAAAAGCTAAAGGTCTTTATGTAAGAGAATATAAAGACGATTTATTAAAATTTCATACGAGAGGATCTATTTTTGCATTATGTAACAGTTTTGCTGTAATTTCATGTTACAATTACAACTATATAGAACAGCATACAAAGGCAACTAGTAAATAGTAATGTTCAACTCATTCTCATCTTGCTTTTACTCTTCACTTGCCCCAATATTTTTTAGCTAACATAGCAGATCAAAACAAGTCTACACAGTAGTTATCTAGTAATATATTAAAATTAGCAAAAGTTACATGTTTTCATTAGTTACATTTTTCATCATCAAAATGATTATTATTGTGATTGTTATTAAGAGTACTATTATTCCTCCCTGAGTTTAATTTAATGATGTGAAATAGTTTAAACAAATGAATTACGCTTTGCAATATATATAGATGTATTTAACCAGCTATTAACTGGAGTTGTTTATTTTTCAGGAAAATGTTCATTGGAGGTCTCAGCTGGCAAACTAGTCCGGGTAAGAATTCATTCAGCCACTAAAACTACCAAAGCCCCCAAATATTGAATAACTCATGTTACTTTTCTAGGTGCATGACCAGCTATTCAAAATTTCAATACTTTAGATATGCAAAGGTGAATCTTATTTAGCATTTGTTGAAATCTATGAATAATGTATGGTTATGAATTTACAGAGAGTTTAAGAGAGTATTTTAGCAAGTTTGGAGAAATCACAGAAGTAATGGTGATGAAGGACCCTACAACGAGACGATCAAGGTATTATTATTATTATTACCTCTGTTTTTTGTTGATTCTCTATTGTGTGTTGTCTATGTATGTGTGTGTACTTGTGATCTTCTGCCTTGTTCACCAATGCTGTCTACAAGTACAACACCACAGGCGTGTAGTTACATTATCACCTTCATTTATTTATTTATGCATGGTATAATAAATGGAAATGAGTAACGTTTAGAATAACCTATTAAAGTAAGGATTTCGAAAGGTTAGAAAATTAATGCTAAGCATTGCATTAGCTTGTATTCTTTAAAGGCTGTAAACAGCTCTCTTCTTATTATGATTCAACTTATTGAATATTCAGTTAGACTTAACCTATTATACATTTCGCATAATATTCCAAACGTCAATTTATGCTTCAATAGTTTTCAGCTCAAACAATCAAAATCTGTAGTTAACACAGGTGGAAATTTTTTATTTAATGTCGTAGAAAATAAAACGACCAGAGAGGTAATGCTCAGCTTGTAATAAAATTATTTAAAAAGGCTGAGTTAATTACTTTTCATTAACTTTCATTATCACAACTACGGGCTCTAGGTTAAGTTAAGAGAGACACAAGTATGGATGGCAAGGGGTAGCCACATATTATATGTATGCACCAATAATAGTAAAAGTTAAGGGAATGCATATGGTCTTAAGCCCATATTCTATCAATCACAATTTTCACAATGTTAATTGTAAAATTGTAATGAAAGGTATTCACTTAATTTACCATTCACTACATTACCACTAAACCATTTGTTAAAAAGTAAATGGAAATGGGATTCTTAAAGAAGCAGGAATGGTAATACTGAAAATTGACTCACCCTCAACTCATTTAAAAGAAAGAAATATCTAGGTTTATTATCTTAGATGGGAATATTAAATTGCTATTTTGTAAAGCCATAAAAAATCTGAGAGTTTTTTAAATACGAAAACGTTAATGGTGGAATGAATTAAAATTTCGTGGCACAAAAGATTAAACCAATAGAATCATGAATGTGTAACTACTACAGATTATTGAAACTCAAAACTTGTTACCTTTATAGAAAAGAATTTAGATTTATAAAAATGTTAAATTTCGTTATTTCATTTCATAATAATATTCAGATTACGCTTTATAGACACTTAAGATTTTATCATAATTCTTCCACTACTGGTTCGTAAACATCTGGAGCATTAAAATTGAGTAATGTAATATTGAATGTTGTTAGTTTGTACGAGTTTTGACAGACCGGACCGATGCAAAGCTTATCATTTAATACAAATGTTTAAAAGTGAATGTGCTATTTAATAGTCGCTAGGCCATTTATACGAACGATATAGTATATTTATGTTTCTATCTATAAGCCACCGGAGGGCTAGTTAAGTTCGTTGATGGGCCAAATTGGATAGGTCCTTCAAGGAATGTTTTAAGTACCCACGCTGAAAATTTTTTTTTTCAATTTTAAATCTCAGACATATGATTTAAAATAATTTGTAACAATTATTTTTTGAAAAATATTTTGAAAAAACGTTTTTTAGAATTATTTTTTGAAAAATATTTTGAAAAAACGTTTTTTAGAATTATTTTTTTAAACATTTTCAATACTTACAAAGTAACGACCATTTGATATACTGTTTGATAGTTTATTATTTGTCTCTGTATTTTTTGCAGAGGATTTGGCTTTGTGACATTCTCCGATCCAGCAGCTGTTGACAAAGTTTTGGCTCAGGGAACCCATGAGCTGGATGGTAAAAAGGTAAGCATCAAGCGGTTCAATTATAAGATTTCTTTTAATTCTATATTTTAATCTCATCTGGTGTTCAATGGTTCTAGCTTAAATGGTATAAAATTCCATGGTATAATTAACTTTGGCGTAAAGCCGCTTTGGTCTATACATTTATATGCGGGTTGCTTTCACTACGAAGGAGTGTTTCCATAATATAATGTTTCTTTTTTTACAGATTGATCCTAAGGTTGCATTCCCACGTAGAGCGCACCCAAAGGTAAGTATTTATCTGGACATTTTTATTTTTCTAAAATTGCGAAGCAGTTAGAATTTTTGTACACTAATTTCAGTACTCATTAAACAATATAAAAAAGTTAAACAATGAAACAAATTCTTTGATTTGCAGATAATCGAGAGAACATGGTCTCATGGAAAAAGTCAAGAAAAATTTAATAGCAAGCAGCTACAGACTGTCAGATAAATGTTATTTAATGTACTTGTTTTTGTTTTTAAGTTAAAACTCGAGTGATGCATTCACGGAAACTAATTTCTTGACTATCCTATTAATAAATCATATGTGCAACAAATGCGAAATTACATTCTTCTTTTTACTTCAGATGATACCCATTTTGGGCATATAAAATGAAATAAACCATACCATTTTGTCAATACATACTAAGTAGGTAGTCTTTCGAAATCCGTACTGATTGATTGATTGTGAGTAAACTGTTTTTAAGCCTTGGACTTCTTGTTCCTACTACCATGTTAGTAACTGGGTCGTATAATTTGAATAACGTCACGGAACATTATCGCTAGATTGGAAGAATAATATGATAAGAAGTTTACTATTTTCGATTCAGTTACTAGAAATGGTGATACGAAGAAGAGTCCGAAGCTTAAACTTTTAGTTAATATTCGATACTCGATTGTTTATAACTTATAAGGTTACTATGTTCTAAAGATAATATATATAAAGAAATGCTATCAAATATAAATTCGTACGAAATGTACCATGTGGTTTTGTTATTGCTATTATTAAATGTACCGTTAAAAAGTAATTGTGGATTGTTCCCTGATGATTCATTATTAAGTAGCGTGAGCTACTTTATGGGAATGCTCTGTCTGTCCGTCCGTCTGTCTGTCTGTCCGTCCGTCCGTCACCCAATTTATCTCAGGAATGGATTGACCTTTTGACATGCGGTTTTTTGCATTAGACTTGTTAGGTCAATGTGA
>JAQGAA010001574.1:0-15155 GCA_034696425.1 Isotoma viridis | reverse complement strand
TGCTCTGCTTGAAAGAAAATTACTGAAAAAATCCACGCTTGAATTCACGAATGAACTTATTAATAAGATACATGCCTAACACTTATGTATTTTGTACTACTGGTACATTTTTTATAAATTTGATATAATCCTTTTGATCGCTGCTTGCTCTGCTTGAAAGAAAATTACTGAAAAAATCCACGCTTGAATTCACGAATGAACTTATTAATAAGATACATGCCTGACGCTTATGAACCAAGAAACGAAGATTTTTATATTGTGGTCCAATACTGACAGCTCCTATTTTTCTATTATTGAAAAAAACTAAGAACTTATATTTTTAGACGTATTTTGCATAAGGGTTATCAAACGTATAATAATATTCTGTAATCCAATTCCCTTCGGGTATCACTTTGGCTCTTTCCACATTTTATGCACCACTGCATATTCACAAGGACTAAGTTTCGCAAGAGTCCCTTCCGGCTCTTATATATAGATATACACACAGGGTTGTATTCTTTCTATGTAGAGAGGGGGAGAGAACTTTCAAGTACACTGCCACTGCTACTACTCTCTGCTTATTTCTAAAACTTGTTCATTCATACTGTATCCATTCCTCTGGTTATTCTTGAGGCATCTTGAGTTTTAAAAGCCTCTGCTGTGTCTCTATTCAGCGTCTTTTCAAAAACGTTAATACTACAGTTGAATTTGCATCGTTTAATCAGTAATAATATGCAACTATCAGCCAAACCTAATATAACAGTTGGCTTTTTTACTCTAATCGCAATCTCTAATTTAACTAATCATATATACATGCAAATATATATCTGGGCAATTTATGCTTTACTCCTATTTCTTTTCAACTCGACTTGACATCGACATTTGGGTTAGAGCAGAGAGAGTGAAAAAGAGTATAAAAAATCTGACTGTTGAATAATCTTCTGGGTAGGCATGAAGCACATCTTGTTTTTATGTTGATTTCCAGGTCATTACGGATCATTTATTATATGGAGGTTGGGAAATCAATTTTAGTTAAAATATTTTGTTTGTGCTGCGGAGACTAGAGAGAGTCTATTCGGATTCGGAT
This sequence comes from Isotoma viridis, assembly GCA_034696425.1. NCBI lineage: Eukaryota > Metazoa > Arthropoda > Collembola > Entomobryomorpha > Isotomidae > Isotoma > Isotoma viridis. The sequence continues at coordinate 14,089 of JAQGAA010001574.1, read as the reverse complement.
TAGAGTTTACATTATGTTCATGGTGATCTTTAGATCAAATTTTGTTAGGAAAAAAAGTTTACTTCATTTTTGTCATGTTGGGGATCATTAGGTAGAACGAGAAAAAATGACATGGTTTAATAAGTAATGTAATAATATGAAAAAAAAATGCTGTTATATACTGTGTGTGAAAGGATAAACATGAATGGGGTATTTTTGTATAACCTTCAATTCCATTTCATTTCATTCATTTATGGATAAACTCTCATAAATAATCTTAATGCTCTGTTGAATATGTAAAGAATCTAGATTTCAAAAGATTTTTTTTTTGAAAATTTAGTTAATTCTATAAACTTTTACTTAAAAATGGAATTTTAAGAAACACGAGATAGAAATTCAAAACTAGAATTTCACCCAAAAAACATTGTCAAATTTTGAAATCTGTGATTCTTACACAATTCATTTATCGAATACGGTACCACATCGTTTAAAGAATCATTTTAAGTATCAAAAGTATAAGCACTCTGAATAAATAATACGGGAATGAGAGCAATTCATTAAAAAACTTTCATAATTATCTTGCAACATTTTAGAGGGATACCAGTTTTTTAGCAGGTAGATAATTTGATCAGTTGTAAATGGAAAGCTTAGGAATAAATATAAACTTTTGAGTGTTATTCATACTGCAACTGCAAAATCTTTCTTTTCATTGGAAATTTTAAATTGGAATGTGCTTAAGTATCCCTGATTTAATAAACAAGAGACCCTCCTTTACCATACTCATCATCAGACCTATCCTCACATAATAGACACTTAAGTGGGCTCAAAACGTTAATGAGGTATCATTACCAAGGATGATGACACAACTTATGCCATAAAAGTCTTATTTTGTCTCGATGAAAGATTTATAAATGTTACGTATCTATATGTCTTACGTATTGCAAATTTTATAATACCATGAAATAGCTGAAATTTTGACTCTTGGTGTTCATGGTTTGCTTTGGGGGATATAAATAATCTAGTTTATGCTTTTTCTTTAGAATCTTAATGAGAATTGAGAGACGAAGAAAGTTTGAAAATATAACATGTGATTCCTGAGTCCATGATTTTTGTTGAATCGATACAGACTGCTTGTACTATTTTAAGGAAAGATGACATGATTAATTTTAATTAAGTTATTGTGATTCAATTGACCCTCGAAAATGAGGTGAGAGTAACAAATGTAAAGTCAATGCATCTTTCAAGTTTCAACAAGACTAATTTTAAAAAACGGTGAAGATAATCATTTCTGGAGTACAGAAACCCCTTATGCAGAGTTACTTAAAATCAGTATTATTACAGTTCATATTATATCTCTCTTAAAGAAACAAAATGCATAAAAATCACCGCCAGGAAACGTCAATCTCCTTTTCATACTTGTGTTACAAAACTTTTAAATAAAATACATTTATTTAAAAAACAAGATATTTTGTTTTGAACAACTTGCCAGAAACAAACTCCAATTCCACAACTGCAAGCTGCTAATGCTTGTTGCTGCGGTGCGAATTGAAATAATTTAAAAGCTTTACTCGGTCGGTTTGTAATATTAAGTAGGTATGAATATGAAAGATGAGATAGTTAAGGATGACTGAACTTCATCTATGTGCTTCACTTGACTTGCCTAATCCACTATATAGTTACCAAGATATTTTGAAATAGGTAAGACGTAAGTAAAAATGTAAAAATACTCACACACACACACATCCTGCCATCAAAAGAAAAAAAGTCTCTACAGACTGACACCCACCACCACATCACGAATGAAATGAAGTCTTCTACTATATAGAACTATACAAACTAATGGTGACATTCATCATTGTGTCCATATTTTTAGCTCGTGTCTCACCTGCCAAACACAAACTGGCATCTTGTTAGATCTTCAATCTTTAAGATATATATGAACTTTTCACACAGCTGAGTTTTCTAAACTGTGGAATATCTATGTAAAAATTTGGAGATTCAAATAAGTTATTTTTTCGTAAAGTGGTTAGGATATATTATGTGCACTGTACTATTGAACTTTTAATGTATTTTGTCGCTCTTTCTTTTGAAAGATCCATTTAAGAATAGCCTTGAACATGTTAGGGTTTTGTACAGGATAATAACTTCCTTGAACGCTAATGCTAATAAGGATGGTGGTACAAAACGAATATCCTTTGACTGATTTTAAATTAATATAAACATTTTGTGCTTTCTTGCGAATGGGAATGACATTAGGTAAACTGCATCCATGTAGGAAAACCCTGCCTTCGGGATGTAACTTAGAAAATAAAAGAAATATAATCTATACAGACGGTTATTTCGGGAGTTAACGGAAATGATTAATTTTAATGCCTTTCTCTCACTCATGTAATCACATAAAGGATAGAGTTGTCTCTTATGCAAATAGCTCACTAAACTTCGTAATAATACTCTGTATAGCATATAAGTAACGAATTAAATGATTTGTTGGCTCTTCCGATACACAAAATTTAAACAGATCGAGATCAATATTGACACTTCAATAAATGTGTCAACTTTGAAGATCTAAAAGTCAAAGGAAAAGTCAAACTTTCGTAACAGCAGGTAGGTACCCTAAGTCTAATCACAGTACAAAACATAAAAGCAAGTACTAAATATATAATAAAGAAGTCAAACAAGGAAGTTGACTTTCCGAAGCGATACCAAAACCTTAGAAGTTTATTTGCTACAAAACAAAACAAATCTTTTGTGTTATTCCATGAATAGTGAAAACTATATAGAAGTATTGTCACGTTGTAACACCAGTGAACTAACATATTTTTTGTAACGTGAGGAATATAAATTGTGCTTTCACCATGGTTCAGCAACACAATCTTTCATTTAATTTTCAAGTTTACAATGAGAATAACAATCCTTTCCTACCCCCTAGTACTTTTATGCCCTATCAGACTGTTACATTCTCCTTGAAATAAGAAACATGAGAAAGAGATCTGCGAACGGTACTTTCCAACAAGTAAACTGTACTTAAATTTAGAATGTACCTTTCTGAATTGAGTCAACTAAAGCTTATAATGTAAGCTCCTTATGTAAGCAAACAAATCCAATTTTGTTCACCTTGAATCTCCAATCAATGAAATGTGAATTTAAATTCGATACTAAATCTAATATCTGAAGGTAAGTTAACTCTCAGATAAAACGAAATAAGACTATTACAAGGACAAGTAAACACATACATAAGTCTGAACGTCTTATTACACATGGTTAGATTTTTTGCCTTTAAACCAATTGTAACAATATGTGGGTGGATTTATTTTATACTTATTTTCTAACTTCGATTCAAAAGGCTCAATTGATTGTAGTGTGATAGGCTGTCAGAAATTTGATACAATTTGACCCTGGAATAATAACACACACATTTAGCATTATACACTTCAGTTATTTGTGGTTGTTTATCATCACGCATCTCAATTATAAAATGTAATTGGCACTTTTGGCAAAATTTCATAAAAAGAAGTGGTTAGAAATCATTAAAACGTCCATCTCAATAACCAGAAGAGTGACTACAAATTTAATTAACTAAGTTATATAGCTCTTACACTCTGAGTCAACCCTGAATTCATCCCAACAGACAAATGCCACATCACTCAAATTAAGCCTTGCAATGTTATACTCTGTTCATTTTAACTACTGACTAATCATAATGATACAAGCTAGCGAAATCATCAATTTATGAATTCCCACGAGAGTGTTAATAAAGTAGTGGTAGTATGTATAAAACAAGAACTCATCATAAACCACTCCAAAATCATTTCAGCTATTCTATTTAAACTGATTTGAATTCCCCATCACATTTCATATTTTTATGTCGGTCGAGAGAGTCCTACTACAAGCATTAATACTTACACCCAACAGTACTTTACTTACTCAAGCTTACAATTAGTTTATTGATCTGCTATCACCCAAAAAGCCCAGCCAGATGTTAGAAGAATTTTCCACCTTATCTAAAAGTGGAATCAAACGCTACAGCTTCATTTTACTCGACCATCCACATCTTTCTCTCAAACCACATGTCAGAAGAATCAAATCAAAACCATATTTTTGGATTAGTCACAACCAAAATTCTGAAGGGCATACCATATATACCATACCTCAATAAAAGGGTATATAAACCTATCCCAAACTAAAATTTACTAATCCAATCCACATTCTTTTATACAATATTACATACCATAACTCATATCGTAATGTCACCGCAGAACTAACTCTAGAGCGGCACAACTACTACTACTACGACTCCAAAACTAACAAATACAACCACTATTAGACCAAAGGTTGGTGGTGGTGGTGGTGGTATTGGTAAATCAAATCAAGTCCAGAGAGAAAGCCCACATAACATTACATTTCATTTCCAGTCATCCATCCTGTCCGTACCTAGAATTCTCTGGCTCTCAGGTTTCGCGTTTCTAACCAGTTGATGTCAATTGCGATTACATATTTGGATTATAGATTAGTTCCACTTCCGTGGGCATAATTCTGCGACTCTCTCAAGTTGTAGGGTGATGTATGGCAAAAATAAATTCCATACTACTATATATTATCTTATGTCTCAACTGTGTTACTTACCAAAGAAACTATTCTTCAATTGCATTCTTTTGATATGCGATACATATTTATTGTTTGTTGGAGAAAGCTTTAGTAGGATATAAACCGTAGACGGTTTTTTTTCCGGTGAGTCACCTTGTCTTCTGAAATAAAGACTTTTACCTATAAAGCCCTGCGTCCTATGGGTATTTTTCGTTTTTTTAATTTGAATTTGACGACTGGTGCAGCTGACGTGGGAAATAAAAGAGGTGAAATTCACCCCAATGGAGAAAAGTATCGTTGTGTTCTTATTGAATGAAAACGAAAGTACTTTTAGTACCAATTAGAAACCACTCTCTGGTCTATTTTAGACATCGATGTTTGATTAGGCTATTAAATCAAATAATAACTTTCTCCTCTTTATTTTTTATTGCAGGAGCGGATGGTGTAGTACTACACAGGAAATGGAGAAAGTCCATCACCCAATAATTCCTGGACAGGAAAAGTGTCAGATGGAACTTGATGTCAGAGAGTAAAGTACTGGCTTTTAAAAGAAAGTACGTAAGGTTTAAAACCGCACATTGGACTATATATTAAATACAACTACTACTTACTACTCATGTTACAACTGCAAAGGATCCATTTTTCTACAGGAATAGTTTTTTATAAGGTTGAAGAAGAAGGCAGATGTGATATAATAAAATTTATAGTATTCCCTAATATACAAAAATATCTTAAGTATATATGATACTCGTTACGTGTAATAGATAGAGTAAGGTTTATGTTTGTTATATAATGTGGTTAGTATTGTATATGTCCATATAAGGATGAGTGATTTGAGAAAAAAATGGAATAGGCTTTCACTTGTTAGAAAAGTATATACTGTGTATAAGTTGTGTACTAGAAGTAGGAGTGATGTCTGTCAGCTCGGAAGTCGAGATGAATTTCAAAAACTCGGAAGATTAAGTGAACCTGAAAGTCTTGTAAAGCCGGTGGTAGTATGGGACCGACACGGAAAGGAAATGAAAGTGGGATTTCATTTCAAAAACGCCATAATAATAGCATAGCTTTTTCATGTCATGCCAAATAAAAGTTGACCAGAATTATACCATAGTTATAGGATTGAAATGGGAGTCACCATTCAGTCAAGAGTCACACACACAACTTGGCTTGGATTTTTAGATCTGCAGCTGAGCCAGAAGGGCACTGAAGTAAAAGAGAAAAAGATCTGCACTACTAGGGCTACTACCGGCATACTAACACATATGATGTGTTAAAAAACTGCTATCAGGTTTCGGTGCTACCACCTCGCATCATGATCTCTTGAGACATTATTAGGTAGGATATAAGGAGAATGCAGTTTAAAAAGTCCGTGGCCTGTGGTACAGTTTTATCCGTCTCTAGCTGTGCAGAAGTAAGAAGAATTCTCTGGAAATCCTTGAGGTCAAGGGATTTTATTATTTCAAATGAATGACTCCCCACCTATTTTAGGACATCACTCATATATTTATTCCCACATCCATTTCGCATCATGAGATATTCCTTAACCATTTATCTGTTCAACTCGTGCGTGTATTACCTTTGCAAACTGCTAGAACTTATATTGCTTTTAAAATAAAAAGCGTTTTAAGTAAGGAGAAAGCTATAAAAAGAACTCCTAATAGAGTGAAAGCATATGGAGCCATTGGTAATAGCCCTTATATTACACCAGCCCTTGCTGTACTTACCTCATTCCCTAAGACCATAAAGATGAGTTGTAGAAATGTGTTGAAGTTTGTGAAAGACTTTTGTTCATTATAGTAAAAAAGACTTCCATCTGCAAGATATGGTTATTCTTATTACTCTTATCATCCCAAACAAAGTATTGATGATATTTATACGGAAACCTTTGGTATACCGATGATAATGTAGTTGTGTAGTTATGTACTGAAATTGATTCAAAAGTCTCACAAGATTTTTGAACAAAGAAATTATAAGATTGTATCAAATCACTTCTACTACTGCAAAGTAGGCCGCACATATTATTGTATTGGTATCATAATTCTTTATGAAGTAATATATAGAAATACACATGTAGGTAAGTTGTTATCATTCTTATCATGTGCTGAGTGTATAGGTAACATTGTAATTAATCTAAATTATCGGGTATTTGTCACATCTTATATTACATCATCAGTCTCTCATACTTATAGTCTATAGTATTATCATACTTCAAAATCATTCTATTATAATATGGTGCAGCTGTTCATTCACATATCAAAATCATATATACTGAAGAGAAGAGTATCTATCATCATCATTTTCATCATTATCATCATCAGCGTGAATTATGTACACACCTATATTATAAAATAAGTGTAACTGTCTAATGTATCCAAAAAGTAGAATAAATGTGAGAGAAATTTTTATTGGAATCGGTGTTTTAAAAATCCTGGTCGAGTTGTTTGGAATGTGTTTTAAAGTTATTTATATTTATCATTTGATCATATGTATTTTTTAATTTTTAATAGAAGAAATCTTTTAAAAAGCTTTTTTATGTTGTTTATGACACACACGTGACACAAAGTGATTGAGATAACTTTGTTAAAACATATGTTACCGATATCCATTAAATTTCTTGAGGATATATATATCCTATAAAATACTCAAACATAGTTTCCAAACCATCACAAACAAACATATAGTTAAATGTACTAATCGTGTTAAAGTATTTTTTAAACCGCAGCATTCTCTAGTAAAGAAATATTATGAAGACAATCAAAATGCAACATTTCTAGGTTATTACTAGAAAAAATATGCGACATAAGCAACTTGTCAGTTAGCAAGATGATTGATGGACCAATTACCATTCCCTGGAACAGTAAACCCATACCCATTGTCCAACATATATAGGATATTAATATTTTTATACACAACTTTGCCAGATTCATTGTTCATTCTGACCATAATTCATCTCTCCAACTGGAAGTCCAGCTAGCAACCATATAGTTCCATTCCAAACCTGTATTTCCATGTCAGCATTCTTGGTTTTTAGTTTCATCCTATTTGCAGAGTTGTGGTTCTTATTATCCAATCTGACTCAGCTCCTGTCCTGTCTCTATATTCCTTTCCTCCAGTTCACAACGCAACACCCGGATGGACTAGTCGACTAGCTACTCATTTACTCTTTTTACTCCAAAAACTAGATAAATCCCAAGAATATAACCCAAGCTATTTAATTCAATTCAATATACAAACTTCACTCAAGATCAGATCATCAAACTATGGTGTTGAAACTCAGTAGTCAAAATATGGGATTATATGAGCATGAATCATGTGATCATGTAGTCATATAAAAAATTTTATCACTTTGTAGTTTACAGCATGAATCATGTGATCATGCAATCATGTAAACATCTTTCACTTTGTCGTTTATATTTAATGATTCATGTGATCATGCAATCATGTAAACATTTTATCACTTTTGTAGTTTGCAGCGCGAACCATGGAAACATGCAATCATGTTATCCTTTTTTCACTTTGTAAGTTTAGAGCTACTGATTCATGGAAACATGCAATCATGTTATCCTTTTTCATTTTGTAGTTTAGATCTACTGATTCATGGAAACATGTGATCATGTTATCCTTTTTCACTTTGAAGTTTAGATCTACTGATTCATCGGAACATGTAATCATAGAATCATGTTTCAGTTTAGTAATTTATATTTACGATTCATGGATCATGCGATCATGGAATCGTATCTTAATTTGTAAGTTTATGCTTAAGATTCATGGATCATGCGACCATGGAATCATATAATCATACTTTATAATTGTAATATCCTCTGCGCAGGAATAATAATGATAATAATTTGAGCCGCCTAAATGTAAGAAGGGAGGAGTTTATTGTTTAGGAATAAGTTAATAATTGATTTTGATAAAGGTAAAGTGTTTGTTATATTTTGTATCACTTGCGAGTCAGTGCTGGAAGAGACGGGACGTGCCAGAGAGAGCTCCTGATTATTATTATAAGTGCTTTGCGATAAAAATAAACGAGTTAAAGTTCTAAAGTCGAATCAGTGTTTCAATCATTGAACCATACGATCATTGAATCATATTACGCTGAATCATATTAAATTGTATCGTCCGTATAGGTGCTCAAGACTGCTATAGGATCATCGACTACGCTGAGAAGCCATAAGGAATTCATCGAATCATACGATCCTGCAATCATACTATTGACCAAATCGATCATTGTTTCAAAGTAGTGTTAAGAACTTGTACTGAAATTCCTTAGTGCTCAAGACTGGTACTAGGACCATAAATCAAGCTGAGAGAACGGAATCTTGTTCATGTAATCATACAATCATATTTGCTAAAGATACCCTCGTCGACACGATTTAGATTATCTCCCACTGGCGGTTAGCTAGTTTTGACCGAGATATAACATATGGGAAACCAGCAGTAATACAAGTACACGAACGGTAGCAATAGCAATGGAAACTGAAACTATAATAGTTTTATATTTCCTAAAACCTGAAGGCAATATTCCCTTTCCCTTTTACCCTGTTGTATATTTCAAGTAATTCTATCTAACCCTGCTTTGTCTACTGATCCCATGGATTCCTGTAGGCTTAGATGTCTAATCGAAAATCAAATCGTTTTCTAAATCCAAGGCTATAAGGGTTCATCTAAGCTTGATAGATCCTACTAAATTAATTTAGATTGTTTTAGATTCTCCTATTGTGATTATAGGCTTACCTCCACACAATCACTAACAAGAAGTACAGTTGCTAAAGCTCAGTATGATCCACTGCTCGATGTTTTCAAAGCAATTTGAATCTTGAAGTGCTTTGAATTTGCAACAAATATTTCATAACATCCGATCCCACTATAGGACATAGAACATTGGACAAATTCGTATACTAAGCATATATAGGGATACTAGTAGTGTTTTAGTATAAAATTATGAAGGCTTTCTAAACATCGGGGGCAACCTTAATTGAAGAGGCAAATTGAGAGATGAAGGACAGAGAAAGCATTGTCTATAAAACATCGTTAAATATTCATAGTATCTAGCAAAGAAAGCATTCACATTTTACATGAAGACTTTTACCAGTATTATGACATTTAATGCAAAAGGGGAATCAGTCGTTTCTCAGATTCCAAAATCTTCCTTGTTTATTCAACAAGGCACACAACAATATTCCAAATGAAATAAGTACCTAAAGGTTGAATTTAAGGTACCTCAGACATAAACCCTATCCAAATATTATATACAGAAAGATTCTTCTTCCCTGACAGATTTCTATTATTATTATTACTTGCCCCCCGGTATTATTTGTTAACTCAAAGTAGTCATCATATACTATAAGAAAGTACACAAATGGATTGTAGCTACCTACTAAATTTATTCTGGATAGTAGATTGTACATTAATAATTTAACACTCGTTTCCATCTGTAACTGCTCATAGTGTATGGAAATTCAGAGATTTACAAGCTAATCAATTTTACATACGTAACAAGGAAATAACTTTGACGGATTCGAAAGATTTATGAGTCTCCTCAAGTTGCGAATTACTTGAATGTTTACACATAATGCTGCTCAATTCAGTTTGAGAAATATACTTTCTCTTCCTGTTTAAATACCTTAGGGGAAAACAAAGGAGGCGTTTTATAACTTTGAAGCGGTTCTACGGGTTGTAATGTATTGTATGTGTCTGGTTGTTAGTGAGATTAACAGAATCTGCTAATTTGAGGTAAACAGAGGATTTCTTTGTATTTGTGCACGCTCTGTGCATGAATAGAATTTAAAATTTCATAATAATCTAAATGGCTTCTTAACAAAGTCTGAAAAGTTGTAGTTTTATTGATAGTTTTTATTTTACAAGTTTTAAACTGAAATTCTATACATACTTTAGTACACTTTTAGTACTCTTGCCAACAGTTAACTTCTATACCCCTCAGGGTCACTCTTCTAAAATCTAAAAGAATTTGCTAATCAAGAAAATCTGCAAAAAAGATTCTTACAACTTAATAAGATACGAGTAATAGAGAATTTGTGTTTCCAATGGGAGTTGCTAAACCGTCAACTAAAAGTTTTAGTCCTAAAGCTAAAAGGACATTGTCGAAGTATTTTCATCAGCCAAGAAACTGATACCATTCACAAACCCACACCCATTGGCTACCAGCAGCTTGTTACATTTGTATAAGAGTAAATCCAAAAATAAATTGGTTCAGAAATTCTTTCAAGATTTTACTCTTACTTTCTTCCATCCCATCCAGCTTTTCAAGTACTACTACCCAACCCAGTACGGAATGCTCCTTGTTACTCCCAACAAATTGAAAAAAGCTTACAAAACTATGCACAAATTGCCACTGGTAAATTTGTTACTTTTCTGTACAGCATTCCCTTACCTAATTTGTTCTTGATAAATCACTACATTCAAAAAGTTTCCTTTGCTCATTTGTTTTCAATGATAAATTGAGTCAAGCATCTGTGTGACATGCCTTCAATTATTTTTGCATTGCTTATACTCTTCCCTTCCCATATCCTCCCATTCCATTCTATCTTTACAAGAACTGTGGGCATTTTACTGCATGTTAACTATTCATATTTGTAAACATAAATATATGAAGTATGTCTTCTTTTAAATTCCAAGTCACCCTCGAGTAAGATCGATACATTTTTAGTGCATCAAGAAGAAAGTTGTCTCGACTACTAGGGCGACAAAATATGAAAATGACTAATGAGATTAACTACAACCTACCTACTATACAATATTATTACATTCTGCACACACACACAACTGATCTTTTTTAATAAAACAAGGTGACATGTTTTGATGTCTCTATCATGACTTTATGTATTCGATTTTGTGTAAATAAATGTTACAAGCTATGCAAAAAAGTACCAACTGTTCCTCGGAGGTTGCACGGTGACGGTGCAATACCTGAGTGAAATTGTTCAAAACGCCATAACTTACAAGTGTTTTACATGATGGGGGTGGATAAGAGGGAAATGTGTTAAGACTGACAACGGCTCCAGTGTTTGTACTTACTAATAGTTTCTTCATTGAATTTTTTATGTTATCTTATTTGGTTACGGTGCAATCATAGGTCTGTGAGTGCAATGCTACCAAAAATTGTGTATTAAATTTAATTTGCTTTTATTTAGAACTGCTTAAGGGTTTGAGTTGAACGAGATTGTATATATCTTAAGATTCCAAGTTTTGGTTTTGATTCCTAGCTTTCCTATTTAAAAAGAAACTCGCATACCATGCCATGGTCATAGTATCTATCAAAAAGTCAGGGTTTTTCATCCTGAAAGTAGGGAAGTACAACTTTTACATGCTCCATATACTACGGAAGTTTCCGGTATGATATCTCACATTTCTCATTCTGGCTTGAAGGCAATTTTTTTATTTTGTTTTCTGCACCACATAGTGTGGAATTCCTATCCTGTTACATGGTTTGACTAATACCCTCTACTGCATGCCTATATATTTTGGGTTGCATTTTCACTATATTGTAATATTGATAATATTTCAACTAAACATCTTTTTCCTTGGGTTAGATTACATTCTAAATTTTGTAAACCTTGCTAAACAATCGATACAGAAAAGTTATCTTGATGGGAAGCATCAGTTAAAAGTAAGCCAATTTCACAGAAAGACAAATAATTTTGCAATAAAACTTTCACATCTTTGAAACAAAATGCTCAAAAAGAATTGTATCAAAAATATTTTAAACAGCATTTTTGTCGTTTTTCAGTGAAAATAACCTAAATTAGTCTTTCGTTATTTCTCCAATAGGTACGTTAAATTAACAATTTAACGTATCCGTTACCCACACGTCAATCTTCATAGGAAAGACTCTTGCCCCTGCAAAATTAGTAAAATTCTTTACTGATTTTTAGAGTCTTAAGACAACCAGATTGAATAGCCTCCAGATTTATTTCCACACGAAACTTTTGAGAGTGAAAGCAAACTATTAAAACCTTCTCTGTATCATGTACCACCGATGCTATTTATATCGATAAAGTCGCCTCAAGTCATTCAGAGTAATTATAATAAAGACCACCCATGCTGGAAATGTTCGTGCGTTTAAACGTTTCCTTGTTGCATTCTGTGCACAACTTGAAGTTAGTGAGCCGAATGAATGTCAAAAGATCATCCTATTCCTATAACACACTACTGGCAAAAATAAAATCTTCCAAAAGTAATATGTATTTTCCACTAAAACAAAAATCTAACAAGTAACTCAGACTCTAGTATATCCAGAAGTCTTGTATTTCTCGTAAAGTAAAACCATGTAAGAAAGTCGCAACGCAATAGTTCAAATGCAAGAATATAAGCCATTCTCAACAATACCAGTTGTTATAAATGGGAACAAGACATTGAGACAGACAGACTGAGGGCACAAATCAGGATTTACTGTTGACTTTCTCCGGTCGATATTACAACAAATCCACTAATTCTGCCTTTCTCAAAAGAATGCCACATTAGACTACACTTTACGACAATAGGCAACGTCTTGTTTAAGCCAACAAACAGTGTAATTCTAGGCAAGTGGTAAGTTTGTTGTTGCCTTTTTGACTGCTTTCACTTTCTCCAAACACATACATAAATAACTCACATCTCCTGCAAACATTACCACCACTATAGGCACAACATATTAAAATCTTTTACGCTTTTTCCACACAATTGGGTTGATACCCTACGCAACCATCGGATTGAAAACAGCCAAAAAAGCAACAAGATGCTCTTCTACGTGTTTATAATTTTCTATGGTTCGACTTCCACCCTTTTAATGTCTGGTGTGCCTACGTAAGCAATAGTAATAAAATAATAAAGGCCCGTTGTGGTGGGTATGTCAGTAACAGTAGTAATAGTGGCATGTTTTTATCAAGATTGGAATTCCTTTTGAATATCCCTACACATTATGAACCAAGTTTTTGGCATCTTCTTGCGTATTTTGCCAACAAAGCGGTTCTATATTTGTTTCCTTAGTCTATGGCTTGTAACAAGATTCTTTTAAGAGAGTGATGCTGATAAGATCAAATGTTATTTCTACTTCATTCAAAAGCAAACATTTATAACTGAATGGAGCAAACAAATATACCTAAACAACTAGCTCTATTACAACGTATTCAATATTGCTTTTGTAAAAAGGGTTCAACTGATGTAATCTTCGTAGTTCATCAAATTAGATATTATTTGAGAAAAAGCCACAAAGGAATGTTGTAAGCTCTCTGACTAGCTTCATTGTGATTGTCAGTCTCAAAAAGTTTGAAGTTGATGATGATCAGCCATCAACCACGAGAAGTTTGTGAATCTCTAGAGGGGTTTAGATTTCTTTGAAGAGAATCTTCTTCAACTTCAACCTGTACTTTATTAAGTATCGGAGATGCTTTATGCGAATGGTCTGGGTGTCTGTCTGTCTGTCCGTCCGTCCGTCCGTCCGTCCGTCTGTCCGTCCGTATACTCTCTAACTTTCGAACGGATTAACTTTTTTGAAATCTGATTTCTGATATGGGTTTCTAAGGGT
>JAQGAA010001573.1:0-15160 GCA_034696425.1 Isotoma viridis | reverse complement strand
TTGACTGTAGAGAATGGAAGCTTTTAGCCTTGATAACAACACTAACTAAAGCATTATATTATTATGTATGTATTATACCTGGTAATAGCATATAAAGATTTGCCGTCGTATCCGCAGCTGAATAATCATTCTAAGCACGATACACGAACCTAATAAGATTCAGAACTCAAAGGAAACCCATACCTTAAGACAGGTACATTTGTAGAATATACTTGTGTAACTATATAATAATAATAATACTAAACTACATACTGGCTGAGAGGGAGATGAAGGTGGATTAGCAGTAGTAGTAGATTAGAGCTAGCATGCAAGCATGCACATCCGTCATTCAGATAAGCGAGAAAGGTTTTCCATTAATTTTCCGCAATCATGCTGATAAAAATCTTACTCTTATCACTTGGATCAGACAGACAATTAAAAAGGTTCTCTATTATATACCTTCAACAGCTATATCTGATCAGAAAACCCGATGCCAAGACGAAAAGTCGGAGAAAAAATCTCTGGGCGTTGTTGCTGCGTATTTTAGCTCAAGTCTTATAACTTTAACTCGAACCTTTTACTGTTATCCTATGTGGTCCACAGTTTGTGGAGTTTTAGTTAAGAAGTTGTTATTTGTAACAACTAATAATTTTAAATATATTTGATTTTTTTAAGGTTTCAAAATTGAAAATGTTTATTTAGAGTCTAAAGTAAATTTGCTTAAGAGAAATCTTCAAACATTAGGAAAATACTGAAACAATAATATCTAATTATTAGAAGACAACAGAAATGCTACCGACTTCAGCAATAAGCAAACTTATGTACGACACAATAAGTATTTGCTTTCAGATTGAATGTTCGATTCGATCTTATTATAATCAAAAGATCCATACACATACATACCCCCAAGTTAATTATTTTTGCCACTGGCGATCTTATCAGTCGATGAAATGTAATGTAGTAGGAACACTTCAATACTGATACTGATGACTATGACGAGTTTCATGGCTACTGGCTACCGTTTTGTAAGCTTGAAAGAGGAGCTGACAGGAATTGTTCCTCCTCTGTTAG
This sequence comes from Isotoma viridis, assembly GCA_034696425.1. Lineage (NCBI taxonomy): Eukaryota > Metazoa > Arthropoda > Collembola > Entomobryomorpha > Isotomidae > Isotoma > Isotoma viridis. The sequence continues at coordinate 14,110 of JAQGAA010001573.1, read as the reverse complement.
GTAATAAGTCAAGTTTAATGTAATTAATGTTGATTTGAAAGCCTCACGGGGTGAACTGTGTAATCAACTTTGGTGAGTAATGCAGTAAATAATATTCAGTAGGAGAAAATATTATTACGATAAAGAAATCAAGAAGTCAATTAAGTAGGGATTAGGATTAAAACTCGCAAAAAAACTGGATTAAATTAAAATCATTGTTTTTAATCAACAAAAGCATCAAATCCAGGTTTGCTTTTCCTTAAGGTAAAAGCCTTCATTAAAACTACCTGTTTAAAGCTTGCGTATAATAACTTTGTTTCTGACTGTGATCGATGATCTAATTGGGGTTAAGGTTTATATTATACTTAACATGCCATAATATTCCGTATATAAACAGCTAGTTGCAAAAACCTAAGTTTTTTTGTATTACATTCGATTAAGTCCGTAGACTGTATCATGAATTTATCTTATTTCAAATCTTATATAAAAGAACGATGTATATTTCACAGTTTTGTAACTCTGAAATGAAAGATGAAGCACTTGTTTACTCTCACAAATCATAAAATCTACCAGTAACAATAAATAATTATGAAAATTGCATTAAGTTTTCTACTCTTGTGTACAAACTTGCATCTTAGGGGAATATAACAGAACAATAGCTGCCTAATTAGTAATTTGAATTAGGAAAATTCTGCTTTAGAAATTTCTTTAGACAAGAATCACATTCCACACGTACAAAACTCACACACATGTACATTCTTCATATTTATTGTTATTTATTAGAATCGTTTTTAAAACCATATCACGCGAAGTATGTATGTCAATTTGTCAATAACTTGGCATTTTTTCTAATATTGACTCGTAATAAAAACATACAACACGAAATACACCGTTTATCCTTAGGGATAAAATAACAAGCATTTTCCCATTGATAAAGTGCAACTTCACTATATTATTTACATAGCACATAGGTATTCTGTTAAAATATCTTTAGATTCAGCTTTAATGTGGAAAAACTCTTAACAAAACTTTCCAATTTTTTTTAGTTTGAACAAATCAAAACCAAGCAAGAGATTATTTCCGTCTAAAAATACCAAATACACAAATACCTTGATAAAAAGTGCACTTTACTTTAGATAAGCCTGTTAGATATTACTAAGTAAAGTTAAACTAGCCATTAGATAAATCATCAAAGATATCAAATCAAACTCAGAGAAGATGAAGTAAGCAAGGTATGCATATATTTGTACACACACTCAGGGGTGAAGTAAAGTAAACATACTAATCTTAATCTCCTGATGAAATGATGATGAAGGTTTACTCTCTTTGTGAGATGTCGTGAAAGAAGGCGTGGAAAGAAGAGTGACAGTATCAACAGACTTTGATCAAAAGACAACTACAGCTGTCAAAATCAAATAACTTCTTCAGAGTACATTTCGATGAATTTATTCGTAAAAAAACCTCCCTATCCGAATTATACACACACAGATAGCTTTTTCATTCACTTAAAGATGAAAGCAAGTATAGAAAACAAATATTAATACACATTATCCAAATTCAATACAATATCATATGAAAAAAATTAAATTAATAAAAAAAAATAAAAAAGATGGATTGAAAATAATATATTGTGTTGTCTGATGTATTATGATGATACAAATTGAAATGCGAAGAATGATGATAATCAAGTGAACCAATAGGATTGATTCGTAGGTAAGTAGAAGTAGTAACAGGTTTAGCTTTAATTCTATCCTACTTATCTTTTAAGTCTGAAGTAGTAGTGTATTAAGATTTATAATTCTTTTCTTCTGATCCTAAGCTATGATTTAAAGTTGGTTTTGAAATCGCTGAATGATGACAGCTTCAATATCAACAACATACCCGACATCAAGATCTCTTGTTTATCTATCTCTTAACTAACCATTGCGTTGTTCATCATCATCACATTACAATTGATGCAAGGAAGTTATCACTCAATAAAAAAGTAGGTAGCCGGACCTAATATTGTCTATGTATAAAAAACTTAGCTTTTTCTGTTTCTTCAAACAAAGTTAAATATTTATCTGGAAATATACTCACCACTAGTAAAAATAATAATGTAAAGGGGACTTTTCTTTTTTAAACAGAAATTTCAGATTAGTTTTTCTAACGGTTGACAATAGTTTTAATATAACCATCAAATAAAAGGTGCACCAACACAACTGCAAAAAATTATATTAAACTATAACTGTTGAGAAAAATAATTGTTCTTTATCTAATAAATCTAGTAAAGAACTTGTATATATTATGTATCATACACAAGAACAACTTAATTTTACTTGTAGTGCAATCAGATAAAAATTGAAATACTTTAAGCTCTTAATAACAGTTGCAGACTACTGTCGTGTTTATCTTAAAACTCTAAACTTGTAACTAGTAATCAATCCGACAGTTATTACTTAGGTATTTTTACAATACCTAACAAAATAATTGTGATAGATACATTTCAGTCTAATATAAAATTATATGATTTCATCTGCAAGTGAAGAAGTATTAGAAATACTAGGGTTTATTTTAGTAGGTCACTTTATCTGATGATCAGAATGAATAAATAAAATTGATTGACTATGCTTGCATAAAGGAATAACTATGTTAGATTGAAACCAGAAGCTAAATTCCAATAAACTAAATAATATGCTACCTTGAAATATGCTTCGTTGATGAAACTTAGAGATAACAATCGTGGAGAAGTAAGATGCACGGAGTTTTAAAAGCATTTCAAAATATTATTGATAATGGAATGAAGGAGAGTAAAAGAAAAGGTTAGTGTGTGTATATGTACAAGTAAGTTTACTTGTCTATATAATACGATGCAATAATCACTGTAAGAAATTATTGCATTGAGATATTTCTTCGATATGTATTCTTCATAAGTAAAGGTAGTTAGTATATTTGATATGAGCATGGTTGAATAGGATTTATAGGATGTTCTGAAATGTCAAATGTCAGAGTTTTATCTTCACGTTTAATATGATTTCAAAACAATGAGATTGAGAACTATACCTAAGGTGCACCTCACTTCAACTCATTTAAAATTCATTTATTAGTTCATTCCTTTCTAAATGTCGAATGCACTATTATACTCCTGTAAACTCATTTATTACTACACAGGATTCAACAGCATTGATCTGGATTCGAAATCGGGGAGGAACCCTGTTTGTCATTCAGTCCCATCAACGAATCAACAGTTTGTATCTAAACTGGACTATTCTCTCATTTTATTACTATTTAGCTTTTGCCTTTCTTCAAAATTCAGATAGTAAAGTTGATTGATACAAAGATTAATGTATTTATTTATGAAATGTGAAAGCATTTGAGTTGAGCTGTATGCAGAAAGTAGTGTTTAAATTTTCTCGGAATGCTTGCATTGTATACAAGTGAGGTTGTACTTATTAGAAAATAATGCAATCTAAACAGTAAGTGCAAATGCATGCTTAGATGATCCAGCTGAGTTTAAGCCAAGGCTTTTGAAGGTTTTGAATTGAAAATGTCAGTGGCAGCTACTTGAATTTATCATATCGGAGGAATAGCTTATTAAAACTGATGGTAAACTTTTGGTGTATATCATTATAGCTGCATTTGCATTTCGATTCAACAACGGGGAGTTGGCTTTTTGTTTCATTTGTTGACTACTTTAATGCAGGCTGGGTGCCCATTTTTTGATCGATCAGTCTTGCCTTCATAAAAGTTCAAGTGTTTCATTTCTCCTCTCTTCATTCGAACTGATAAACACTTGATTGCTTTCTTATTATACTTTTTAGATAGATGAATGAGACTGTTGCTATCAATTGTTGCGTATATATATAGGATTGCCTTTTATGGAAAACTCTTGGAAGACAGAGTACTCATGATAAAATTATCTAATAAGAAGGGGATAACATCATCATCCATTGGAAATGTGATCCCATTATGAAACATTAGGGGAAATGGACTTCCGTACTTGATGTGACTGTTTAGCGTATCATGTCAATGCTTCAATTCTTGTATGAATAAACAATTATTCTTACTATCACAAGTAATAACCAATAATGATCCATTATTAAGACTTGTTTATCACGTCACCTTGCCGGTTAACATTATTGTCACTATCTATTTTTACGTTATATAATTTGGATTTGTAACCCTATATTGCCCTATATTGCTTTGCCTTTTGTTGTTTTGTCATGTCATAACGGGGTTGGAAACTTCTAAGGTAATAGCTTCAGAATAGGGGATAAGAAAATGATACAGAGGGTGATACGATTGGAGAAAATTACTTCTTTGGAAATAACTTCAATCTAGTAGTAAGTATGTGATATTGAGTCATATGAGCAATTGATACAAACTCTAGATATATGCGTGAAATGTATGTGTGTATTTAAAATTCAATGACTAATGAAATTACTATCTGAAACGACAAAAACACAAGCAAAAGAATTCGATGCGCATTTAAGTGACGGGATAGGGTTTGAAATCCGGTCCGTATAAATCATTGAAGCTTTTAGGGTTTTACTATATTTCGTAATTGTGATTCAATTTAGAATAATTTCAGGTTTTATAAAATCCCCTGTTTACCTTGATTTCCTAATAGATTTACAAGAATCATAAAAATGTAGAACACTTATTCAGAAAAATAACATTGAAATCAGATCACAGTACACATTATATACAAACTAAAAAAAATATGCTGCATTGTCAAAATTGAAACGAAAGCTTAAACCGTCCTAAATTCTCCAATACAACAGTAAAGACCTTGAATGCTGACTATGTCAGGGTGACTACAAATGACAACCTTGTGAAATGCTCATATTAGCATGAATTAGTATTAAAATCAAAAGTATTTCCAAATCTATCATCCTTTCTTTATCAAAATAATTTTTTAAAGTTATGGATTTGTCGATGATACAAGCAAAAGTTACCACATGATTGTAACCAAGATTTGGAAAACATGGCCTTGATGATGCAAACGATCGAGCAAGACACAAGATCTTTATCTCGAATAGTCTGTCATGCAGGAGATCAGTTTAAAGATTATAAGCAAATACTCCTACAATATAACATAATATTATTATCCAACTTGAACATCTTCCCAGGTTGAAAATATACCTGAGAGAAAAGCACCACTGCTATTATTGCTTAGCAATGCCATGCAAAAGCAAAGGGTTGTATTTATAGGGTTGAATTTTAATACAAAAGAAATAACACAGCACCACCAATGTTCACAGTCTTGATTTCAAATCAGATAAGTACATATCCTCTGCCAACTTCATGTCAAATTCCGTAACAATCATACAATTATTATCATTATACTCCAATGGTGAAGTAAATATCATGCTGAGAAACTGTTTAAAGGGTTACTTATAGGTTAGATGTATTGAAGCCTAGTCGTCTCTTAAGTAAGAAAAAAACCTTTAAATCCAAATCGATAGCGATAAAGTCAAACCACTTACATTCCAATTTCCAATGCCTATCAATCACCCTTTAGTCCAACAATAATCTCAATCAAATCCAGAAATCTTGGCCAGCTAAAGCAACTCCCCATTCTCATATATATAAATTTTTTCATTTCTAAATGAACAATGTTCCCTACTGCAACAAATGAACAAAACCACAAGCACATTTATTTTTTATTTAGATGATTGCATGAACCTTATCTCTATTTTCAGCCTTTTGATTAGACTTGAGATATCTCTGGAAAAATAAAACACGCTGGAGTTGGACTACAGGCTTTTTCTTGGTTGAATAAGACCTTACTACAAAATTGATAGCCATGCAAATTTTTAACTCAGCAATGCTATTTTCAAAGATAAGAGTTTTATTAAAAAATTGTTATACCATATTGAATATTATTTCTTTTTCAGCTTTAACTCGTTTTTTTCAACTATGAAACATAAATATTACTTAAACTACCTGTAAACTTTTAAAATCCAGAAATACCTTTAATAGTATCGTTGGAATGAGTAGAAGAGATGTAAAACTTTGATTTCCATTTCCACTGCCACCACCAACGAGTTCTCACGGGCTGTTCTCCGACAAACATGCGAATAAATTTATTTCTATTTGTATATTAACTTCCCGTGTATTACCTTACGTTTTGCCTTTTGGTGAAAAAGCCGATACGGAAGGTGATGATTGTTAGAAATGTTGCACACAACACACTTCGTAGGTCATAAAGTATGTAGTCGACCCGAACGGGACAAGTCGTTTAATATATGTAAATAACTTTTTCAACAAAAACAGTTAGCACAGTTAGAAAGAAACACTCACAGAGACGGGAGGGACATGCGATAAAGATTGGTGAGAAAATGAACTATGAATTACTTATACACAAAGTAAAGAACTGTCCCAAATGAATGTAAAGTATATAAATGCAAATACACTGATCTGCCAAATTGATAACTTCTAGCCCGGCTTGAAGACACGCAATCACAAGAACATCGGGCTTAAATAAAATAAAATACTTTAAAAAATTTTTACTTTATTTTATATACTTGCCACCTGGAGCCTTTCACGAGTCTCTGAAATTGTGTCGCTTCCAAAAAACCATATGCATCTATCCTGGGGGTTTCCGTTTTACGGAAAGGATAAGTTTTTGTTACTTAATAAAAATGAAGCTTTTTTACTGGATAAGTTGACTACTTACTTGTAAGTACTACCTTTATATGTACACATGTAATATGCTGATTATCCAAAGTATTAATTAAGCTTGGGCTCTCTACCTAAATTTTTTATATCAATATCATTCATACCCCTTGAAATTTATTAACTGCATAGCTAACTGCAAATCAAATAAAAGTATTAAACATGATTACTAAGTTAAACTCAATCAATGTCAACAACTACACTGAAAAGGAAACCTCTGATATTTAATCCAATCGCTAAAATATAGATCTATAATCTAAAGTACTTTCTCCTGAACTAGTTTTCAATATTCCAAGGCCTCCTCCACCTTGTAAAGTAATTTTAATCAAATAGAAAAATGCATGTTTGATGCCTATGCACCAGAGAAAAACCATTTAAGCAGGACAATTTTTATCTAATTTTAATCAACTGACAAAAGGTTTAATTTCACGTGCAGTGCAATTTCACCATTAAAATGCTCCCGGAAACAACTACTGTTGCACAAAATAATAACGTAAATTCAAAAGAGCATTCAAATGAATAACGGGGAGAACTCATTTGTTATTCAGAAATGTCCGATTGCATTTTGCAATTGTCCTGTGCCCCTATTATATTATAGTTTTTATAATATTTAAGTACTATCCAAAACTAGATAAAATTTGAATGCATGTGTATATCCTTCTTTACTTGCCAAATGGATTAGAAAAACTTAAATGCAACTTTCGTTTTATTATACATCGGCTTTTCAACAAATAACAACTAATAAAGAAGTATTATACTTTACTAACGAATTTTCCTCCTTTTGAAGCAAACTGCACGAGGTAAGGTTGATTTGGGTATTGATTACAGTTCAATTCAAAATTTAACCTGAATTAGTTGGCCTTATGCCTATTTACTGTACACTTAAATACTTGACTCTCTTCCCTCTGTAAGATAATGAAAAGTTTTTGCAAATGCACGCAGTTTATGACATGTAATAATATTCAATTAAACTTTCTGGGTCATAATATAATATTTAATAATGGTATTACCTTTGTTAATTGTTTATTCTTATTTAACTAACTCACTCTCTCTCTCTCTCTCTTCCAGTAAATTGAAAATTTATTTACTTAAATTCCTTAATTTCTTAAATATGTAATAAACAATAATTTAAATTAAGCATTAGAGCACCCTCCTTCAGCGTGGCACCAAGGTTATCTCTAAACCTTAATTGAAATCGGAATGCTTGAAGACAAAAAATTGTTTGTTCTTCTATTAAGCACGTAATATATTTCCATACTAAACGAGAACAAGAACGTCATTTTAATAATGATTCCATTTAATGCTTTTACTTAATTAAGTTAAATCGTGCTTTATTACCATCTTAGAGTTTGTGTAAATTATTTAGTTTATGAATGAATACTTATTTGCAGTGTTTTCTTGGGTAAAATCCTTGCTTGTATAAAATCCTAAAGGAGTTTGTGATAATTTCATTAAATAATTATGACCATTATCGCCTCGTTATTAAGTATTCCTTATTCTAGTAATTTCCTTGTTTTCCTCATGTTAGTGCTGTCAATATTTTTCAGTTTGTACTTTAAGTGCATGTAAAGTCAAAATAATCAAACGAAGATCATTACTGATTCAAGAAAATGAATTAACTAAATTACTAAATATGAGAAGCGCTTTAAGTGCCGGGTTGTCTTTGTTCAGTAAATATAACGCTTTATTTTTTGTTTCTAAAATTCTTTTAATAGAGTTGAGCTTTAACTTCTAAAGATGGCGGCACGGAATTTAATCGAAATCTAAAATCATACTCGATTCGAAACCTTCTTGTAACTCTTCAACCAGGCGTTGGAAATTTGTAATGATTTAGGCATACCTCTTTGCTTTGCTTCCGCAACTTATCTTTATAAACGCCTAGATGAATTTCTACTGTAACATGGGAAGCCAGCTTTTAAGTCTTTTACATTTTACATGATTTGATATTAAACCTAAATTTCTAGCTTCAACATGAAATCGCTCTTTCAAGCTTATATACGATTATGTGAGTAAAAGTTTAAATTCTATGATCTGATTACAGTATGAAAGCAAGCTTGAAGTTGGTTCCTAGTGAGAAAAGGCAATCAAAAATAAATCTGGATATGAACAAGGTGAATAAAAAAACAAATCTAAAAAGAAGTGAGCTGAAGGCTATTAGGTTGGTTGGTAGTTCAGTGCAGTGGTTCTTCGTAGTGTTGACAAGACCTGTCTGGAAAGGCAAGGTATCAATTGTCCCTTTTGATGGCAGATTGGTGACACCCAAATGCGCTAAACGAGCCTGATAAAATCTTTTTATTGAGCTTTGGGCAGAACCATCCCTACTTTATAGTCGACATATACGACCACTATTATCCTCTCAAAAGTTTTCATCATTATCATCATTATCTTATAACCGTACAACCCATCACACTTAATGGACACTTTTACGCTATAATTGTCAAACAGGCCTCCATCAGAGCCTCTTACTTTCTTTCCTTATGTATGTAGTGTGTGTATATGTCTCTTCTTAACTCTCTCATCATCCCTTGCTTCTCATACTAACACTTTTACTTGCATTTCAACGGTTCAACTACTTATGAGACTATCCTTTAGAGATCTCATCTCATCGTATTATTACAATTACAAAGTTTAATACATCCAAGAATCAAACTCATTGAAGCAAGTTTCCTTTCTAGATTGAAAAATTCTGAGTTTTTATCAAGATTTTTAGGCTAGAGTCACAATTTATTAATTCAAGAAATCCCAGAAAGGATCCCTTTCTTTGCCCATATACAAATAACAGTAATTTGCCCATTTTGAATTATAATTCACTTAACCCCTGACCCGCATACCAATAACCTATTCCCAGTATAAAAAAACCCATCTCTCGATCTCTCTCAGTGGAGCATCCAAGCATTAGGGTTGCTTTTTAAAAATATAATCACGATTTGAGATACCTGTTCCACTTGTTTCTTAACGAGGCATAAATAGATGCATGACTTCCTATCAGATTTGTTTGCTCCACCATCAACATTTTTAAAAACTCACACTTTAGTAATAATATTATACACACTCAACATTATAAGTATGTTGTACACTCTCCCCCTTTTGTTCATCAATCCGAAGTCACATCTTACTTCTTGTCAGCCGATTTACCATTCAAGGCAATTAGTTTCCATTTGGGAAATCATTATCAACCAGTTTCTTTAACACTAAGACAAGAAAACTGATGAGTGATACTAAATAACTTTTAAAACAAAATGTGTACTCTGTCTGTACTTACTACATTCACAAAGTATAAAAAGGAATGTAATCAAGATTAATGTAACAAATGATGATGCTTTTCTTTTAAGCAATCCAATGGCTTTTATTTTTCTATCAGTTTCAACTTTAGGGTAGATCAAACCACTATGAAATAGTGTATTAAGAATACATATTTAACCTAAGGGGGATGCTAATGTGTGAATGAGATTTTTCCAGTTGATCTTCGCAGCAAGAAGCAACTTTACTAATAAAGCTTGAACAACTTACAGTTTACATCGTCATTGATTTCATGGACAACTCTAAAATGCCTACTTACATGACTAGATCACAAAAACCTAATAAAATTTAACCTCTCCCATTTTGTACATAAATTCCTCTCCCTGGCAGCAGTGGCAAAGGGTAGATTTTTCAATTAAACTCAAAATATCTACTGATTCTTTCCGAAACGCCTATGACTTAATTGGGACTTTACGACAAAAATAAAGTGTATCAAAAGTATATCAACAAGAGATATTGCATACAGAAAAAAAATTAATTCCAAAGTCGAACTCCTGAGTATCATAGCTATTTTAAGCGTGTTTGTAATCTCGAAGGGAGATCAAAAGTCTTCACACTTTTATGTGAAAAATCACTAGGTACTTGTCCACGTAACTAAAGTAATCTGATTTAAGACATTCTAAACCATTTCTTTGTACTTGGACAAGAAACCTTGTTTACAAAAGTGAAGTTTACAAAAGCCAATGCATGATTGATTCATCAAAATGATCAAACCTGTTGTCACAAACCCACTCCCACTTTTATAAAAGTTTTCACATTAATAGGCAATAAAGCTATTCTACTTTTAAAGCTTTTTGGCTTTTAGTGTATATTTACCTCAGAAAATTGAGATTGAATCAATGCACTTGATTTCTCATTATAATTTTTTTCTAATTAAGATTCAACATTTTTACACAACTGATGAGAATCCTACTTAAACATCAGAATATAAAATCCAACTCGATTGTCTTGACTGCATTTAAAGCATATCTATTATTATGCAACCATCCTGCCCACCACTATCTATAACACTAAACAATCATCATATCACCATCATCATCACTTTTATAGATTACCCTCTTGCTTATTACATTGCAGGATTCAACATTCAAACAGGGCACACAGAGAGATGACAATGTCTGAATAGAAAACGAAATCAAAATGGAACTAAACGAAGAGAGGTTATTGTTAACGGGAGAGAGAGATAGTTTGTCTAGATAAGGAGTTCCGGCTGAATCTGATGATAAGGAATGGATTCAACGATTCAAGGGAACCTAACTAACTCAATGGAGATAGTCAAGTCTGCTGACTCTTCTGAAACACTAAACATTGCATGAATTGAATATGGTAGCTGTCCTCCCCACAGATTTATGACATCATCAAGCTATGCTCAACTCCACACTACAAAAATTTTAAATATCATTTAAAACTATATCAAGATATATTGATACTACTACTAGACTTCGGGGTGCTAAAGAATAATGATGCCTCCTATTTCTTAAATGTGTTCAAACCTCGAAGTAGTACTTCTCAGTAGTGTACGTAAAATGAATACAGCATTTGATTGAAAATAATGTACAAAAGAGTTCCAAGATTTATTTGCATGTATACTTAGGACCCCTAATCTATTAAATATTACCAAAACATGTAAAGCTATTCCCATTCCTTCCGATCTCATCTAAGATAAGTTTATATTTGCCGAATCCAGTCTTGCAAAATAGTTGCGTTAGTGTAACGCGTATGTATGCGTGTATCTTGTGTTTACTACATACGTCTTGCTTAGTGTTCTCAGATATTATGTGTCAGATGACAATATGATTCAATATGAGTGATGATGAGAGACAATGTATATACAGGAAATATCTTTAAAGAGAACCGTACAAGATGACAAATAGGGATGGACTGGAAAAGGGAGAGTCATACTTTGGAATTTGGAAACTGATGAAGCGTTTTATCATCTTAAGATCAGTTGTATAGTTTGGTAGCATTGTAGCTGATTCTTCTGGAAGAGATTCCTACTACTATGTCCTAGCTCCCTGTCCCTTTCAGCTGAAATGAACCTTTAGTTTATTTTAGTTTTTGGTTCCTGATACAGAAAGGAAGAAGGAATAGGAAGAACAACGAAACGAACGGGAGTTTTGATTGTGAGTGAGTGGGGGCTATCTGGGTACATTGTCTTATCTTGTGTTTCCAGACCGAGCTTTTATCATCCATCCAATGGCTCTGCTATCTTCAATTTATCTTTATTTTGCAGGCTTTTCCTTATCACAGAGTCATTAGAATATCTTAATATCCATCCTACTCGGAGCCAAACAGAAGTGAACTGATAACGCCTCACTCTTTGGTACTAGGAGTACAGCTAAAACTATATAGTATACATGATTCAACAATGATAATGTAACTAACTCTGTCTGTACCCTTTTCCACACTGGTTTCATTCTTCTACACGACTATGATGTAATATTCCGTTCTTCCAAAAACCGTATCAGTTATGAACAAAAGATGTTTTTCACTCGAATGCGCCTGTCTCCCTTACTACTAAGGTATATTATTATTATTATATACCACTCACACTGCATTTACTTTCAGTACTGATAACGATGATACCAAAATCTGAAAATACATTTGCTTTATTATTGTCATTATTTTGTTACTTTAAAACTTAACTCTTCCCTTAGGAGATGAAGAAGGTTGAGAAAGAGTTCGGGTTAGAGAAGAGTACAATGAAACCTTAGCACTAGCTTCCCCCCACACGTTCACCTATGGATTGCTTTGATAATGTATACGATTTTCTGGATTTGCTTAAGTAAATACCACACACATGTAGTCATCACACTTTGTAATATAATGAACCTTACCCTGTAGTTTAAAGCCATTCTTAGTAATTTCATTTTATGAGAATCTCTTGTTGTGGTTTACCTTATGACAATTGAGACAACATCACATCACCTCTTTAGGTTTACTTTCTCATGGAGTGAAAGGTATTTAGAGCCTTTAATACAAAATCACCTACTTAAAGGATCCATCAGCATTAATTTCAGTCTTACACAACATTGAGCTTTCGTGTACATTTGCTCACAAAATTATTTGGCCTTAGGAGTGAAAGAACCGCTGGAAGCACTGACTGATTTTGACAAGCTAACCCATGTAATTAGCAATCTCTTTGTAACAACAAAGCACGCTACAGCTTGTATTACTCTCAATTAATTTACAATCAATCTAGTCTGTTCTCATATCTCATATCTGAGAAATACTGCCCTGTATTTAACTTTGTATTGAACAGAAGTCAGTAGTAGCAAAGAAACATACTTCAATTACCTTATAATTATGCAACCACAACCAAAGTAGTTTAATAGTTTTATTATTCAGCTATAACATTATTATTATCCATTCTACAAATATTTAGTCAAGTTAGTCACATTCACATCTAACATTTTGCTCTCCAGGGCAGTAGTAGTAAGTAGTAGACTTAGGTCTGGTCTTTCTTCCTGAAGTCAGGATGGTTAAGCGCTAGCTCTACGCTGATATTATCTCGAGTGGAGTAAACATATTGCTTTCCATGGGGCTAAAACAATATCTTAAGCCAAAAAGTTCTGTTTTTATCAAACAATCCAAGTAAACTGACGCTTACTTAGCAAAAGAAATATGAAATTCTTTCTTTTATTTTATGTTAATGCATTTACGTACATCCATCGCTTCATCTATCTCTATCTTTCTTTCTGGTTAACTTTTCTCTTTTCTGTGTAAAAGCTAGCCCATCCTTTTGACTGACGGGACTAAGAGAATGATTTATCTTTTGACTAGATCTCCCTGTGGTCTCTGAAAATCTGGAGACTAAACAAAACAGTTCTTAATGCTGAACATACTAATTCTCCCTCTACATCAGTCAGTAGTCAGAATATAATATTCTGTGTTATAATAGAACAAGCCCAAGAGGTCATAGGGGTAGAAACATCATGATCAAAAAATGAAAACAGAATACATAAAAAAAATTGGTTAAAAAAATTATAGAGGACGAATCGCTTGATGTATGTTACCAAACACAATGTATAATTTAATGCAATTCTACTATATAATAGTTGCGCAAAACAAATTCGAATACAAATCTGCTAGTATTTATTTCCTATCTTATTTAATAATCTGACTTTTGCTGAGAAAACGGTCTTATGATTCAAGTATCTTTTTGTAATAC